>OX578137.1:84486878-84719378 GCA_951213105.1 Amaurobius ferox
TGAAACTATTTTACGTTTGAATAAAAAAAAACTATATTTTTATCTGCCTAACTGTCAAAATGTATGTGTATATACTGTGTTTAATTTTCGAAATCCTTATTTTCTAGCCAAATGCATCGTGTTGTTAACCGTTACAAAGTGATGTTTCGTAGAGTGATCTACTTTGTCGAGAGATGTGTCGAACTTATCATCTATTGAAAGTGAGTTTTCGGCGAACTTGATATGAACTGGAAAAGCAGGAATGCTATTATTTCATGGCTTCTTTAGCTCCCCCGGAAAACCTTGACTTGAGGAACTCCCTGATTTAGCTTTCTCAAACCTACTCGTTGGATAAGAATATTGACGGTTTCTTATTACTGACCAAATTATTGACTATTCATCTGAGAGTGGCCTGCGTTTCCCCCACTTTTTGGAACTAAACGGTGCCGATTTCTGATCTAGGAACTAATCATGTACTCTGCTCTTGTCGAAAAAACCATCTCTTGCTTCTTTGCCGAGAGGGATCTGTCCGGATGTAAGCTGTTCCTGTCTGAAATCTAGTTTGTCTTTATCCTTTATTGTAAACTTGTTGTTGCAAAATTACCTACTGTTATCAGTACCATTTATGCCATGCTTTGGACCCAAGTCCTCGGGGTCTACGCAAGTGCGCCAACTTGTTGCCCACTCTACCAGTGTACCTGAAAGGGTTTGTGAGCTCGATTGCTGAAATCAAAATTATTGGCAATGAAACTAATTGAAAAAATACATCAACATTATAAAAAAAGAAGTTGCAGTCCATTCCATATCCTGTAAAAACGAAGCCTTAGGCTTCAATACGCACTGAATCATAGCTTATGCGTTCCAATGCATATTGAAGAACTTCAATTGCTATTTCATTCTATTTATACAGTTCTATAGAAGGTGCAACAATAACTTCTTATAACAAAGCTAAATGCTACTATTAAAAATAGGTTGATGACTTTCGATCGCATTACATATTTTTGCAAAAATATTTTTCTTAGAACAAGTGCATGAATCTAGACCTAACTCCCATGTTCCTAGACAAACCATGTTTTGAATAATGAGTTTTGGCACTGTTTGAAAATGCCGTGCCTGAAATGATTGCTAAAATTACACTCACGGGAGAAAATGAAAAATGTTTTTGTGGTGCAGGAAGCGAAAACTATTGTAAAGTATAATGCAGAGCGCATTCTTAACTTTAACATAAACATTTATTTAAATTATTTAAACCATGGCCGAATATCGTACATCGTTAATCATTATAACACATTCCGTTGTGTGCCGCTATTAAAACCCACCATATTAATCTTCAGTGTGAGTTCATGGAATAGAAAGCATTAACATACTGTCATAATTAATTATACCATTTTAACTTTAATGTAAAATCATTTATTAACAACATAGATTACTTATTAAATTAATTACAACAGTTATTCATTATTAAATGCGGCGGAGAGTTCAAATGTGAGACCATTTAATTAAAAATGCCTAAAATGCATTGATGACATTCAACAATTATTGATATGAACATATACCTTTAAGTCTGTCTTTGGACTTTGCCACCAGCTCGAACAGGATGATGATTTGACGGCGACTGAACGGTGTGGAACACTGCCACGTCCCTAAAATGTAATGATCTAAAACTGTTTTTATAATATTAAATTTCAAATACGAAAATGAAGATTTAGTGGTGACTGGACGGAGTGGAAGACAGTCACATTCCACAAATATGATGGTCAAACATATGATGATCAAACATATGATGATCAAACATGATGCAAGCATTTATAGTATTACTCTCAATAATTCTATAGTATACTTATTCATTGTCAGTAATGACTAGATCATGTGTCGACCTTATTGAAATGAGTTCCATTCAGTAAGTATATTAAGAAATATTAAAATGAACAAAGCAATTACACTACGGACACAATGCTAAAAATATATATACAACACTGGCTTAAGTTTGGGGATTAATTAGACTAGAATCTTCTTCAGGCCTCAGCATCTAACACTAAATAGCCCAAATGCGTGCTTGTTTAAGAATTGACAATAGTAAGTTACCATAAATGCCAATGCACATACTACAAGCATTAAAAGAGGAAGATTTGAAAAATAGATGAAAAAATAGGAAATGAAGTATTACCATGATCCATGAGGCAGTATATATATTTAGTATAATCCCATTTTCATTCTTGGCGATTTTAGGTGATATTCTGGAAATCCCTGCTAAGATTTGGAGATCATTCCATTCTGGCAACCCATTCCGTGTTACTGTTGCTCTTTTGTCGTCTCTTTCGTCCTCTTTGCAGCCGATTGTCATCTGAAGTCGCCCTTTTGTACTCCAAGGTAAAAATCACAACATTCCATTCTGGCAATGTTTATTGCGTCTTTTGTCGTCCTTTTGTCGTCTTTTGTCACCCTTTTGTCGCCAACGTAAAAATCGTCCTTATGTCGCTAAGGTGAAAAATCAGAAAATTTTCTGATTTCCATGTTATGGTTTATAAGCCACAGAACAGTCGTTGCAGAAACAGATGTTACTACATGCGACCTCCAACAGCCTGCAGGGCCGAATTATTGTTTGTATTTTTAAAGGGCGAGCGTAGCGAGTTAAGCCCGCGAAGCGAGCCTATAGATCAACTGTCGCACAAATGGCGATAAAATGGTGACAAATAAGCGTCAAAAGGACGACAAAAGATCAACAAAAAAACGCGAAAAACGTTGCCAGAAGAGAATGTTACTATTTTTACCTTGGCTGCAAATAGGCGAAAAAAGGACGAAAAAAGGCGATTAAAGGGCGACAAAAGACGCTGAAAGGGTTACCAGTACTGAATGTTCTCCAAATCATAGCAGTGACTGCCAGAATCTTACTTAAAATCGCCAAAAATGAAAAATAAAATATACTACATCAAAAGATTTACGCGAAGCAGGAGAACATATCTAAACTACCTTAATTAGAAAATCGCATTTTCTTCTTTAATTATTTATGTATTTGAATTTATTTATAGTTTATATATTGTTAACATTTCTGCAGTTATTCAATTTCAGCACAATTGATAGATCTCCCGCAGGAAATAGAACTTCTTAGAATTCATGAAATAGAATGCAAATTCTTCTTCTGGGAGAATTTGTTGGCGTAAAAAGAATTTTTTCTCATGCAACATAAGAACATTCAAATGTGTTTTTAGTTTTATACTCTCCAAAATCGAAGGAAACTTCATCTCTGACATGAAGTCAGTTTTAAACATTTCACGATACGCGCATTTAAAAAAATATATTTTCATATTTTGAATATCTAACAAAATTATGCAACGTATGTGATTTTATACATTATTTTTCTTTTGGTCTTCTATCTTAAGTAATGATTAACATTCAAAATCATATTTTCCATATAAAATTTAGATTTAAATTAAGCATAAAATGTTTTCATTTAACGTTTACATGTAACAAATTGCAGTATATTCTAGTCAGGTATTATAACAAAAAAAAATTAATATGTATTTAGATTTTTTCGAGTCCATTAACTACAAAAAAAAATAATTAAAATGTTTAAACAATAATAATATATTTTGTTTTCAATTACAAAGCATCTTTACTCCTCCCTTCATTGTTAACAATCTGTGATGAAATAAATTTAAAGTTAAACGTAACCTTTAAGAAACATATTTAATTAAGCGTGTATTGAATTGCCCGTACCTCGTATAGCCGTACATTGCATTGTTGCCGCATTATAACCCATCATAAATTCTTTGTGCGAGTTCCTAAAAAATGACTATAATAACATAATACTACGCAATTAACTTCAAAAATTTTAAACTTTAAAATCAACAATTTATTAAACCTACACATAAAATATTCCACTTAAATTAAATATATAGATATATATTTAAGGAAGAGACTGGGTATGTGAGACCAGGCATTTATTTGCCTACAATCATTATGACGTTTCAAAGCAGCTGGTATCTGTTATTGTCTTTAGATGTTGATCCTGTTGAATCTGGCTCGGTAATATCAAAAATCTACGTACATTAATATTGCCTAATAAATCTACGTGCATTAATATTGCCTAATGTCGTATGGCGTGCACGACATTTTGTAATTTCAATTACGGATGCCATCCAAAATAATGACCTATTTAAATACTGCAGATGGAACCAATGGCAATCCAAACATAAATAAGCAGCGCGCATCCCCTCCATCACAACAACCAATCAAAAACGAGGCATGACACTACAAGGTGAAAAGAAAAAGTGTTTTCGAGAATGTTCTAGAAGTTTCCACGAGATTTCAATTTCGACAGCGTCCTAGACGCACCTGATGTTTTTTAGTAGTATTCAAAAAATATCTCCTGCGATCGCACAAAGATACGCGGATCGGCAAAAATTATGATGTGTGAACGAAAAATGAGCACAGTGAAATAGTGGCGTATTAAAATATTATACGCAGGCTTCCAGCAAAGTGTTGGATCCATCAACTATCGAGGTACAAACAAACATAAGGTATGGATATGTTTCATCTGTTATACTGATTATGGAAGGCACACAATTCATAGTATCTATCGTACAAGCAACAATAAGGTCGTACGAACCAATCGCAATAACGCGCTCGTGTATTGAAACTAAATGAACTACTCAGATTTTCGGTAGATAATAGTAATTAATGTGTTCTAAATATATGTGTCTTGTAAATTATATGTTGAAAATGTATGTGTTGATTAAATGTTGTTAAAAATATATGTGTCCAGAAGGATTTAGGATTAAATTTAATAATCAAGATCTCTCTACATGTATATATACGAAAGTAAATATTAAAGTAATTGATTAAATTTAGATAAGAGTATTTATTGATATTTTGTGTGTTCGTTTCTCCAGCTTGAGAACCTGGAGCTTACATGCTCCACCCTTAGTGTCGGCATCATAGGTAAGTTCTATAGTAATAATTTTGATAAGGACAATTTTACTTTATGACACCTAACTGTCTCCTCGTCTCGCAGTTAGTAATCTCACAATACTAAAAAATCTGATGTGGGCAGCACATGACTTTCCTTATATAAGGCAATGAATTTACAACTTTTACAGTAAAAAAACAGGTTTTCCCTATAGTAGACACTTATATTCTTTCCAAGATACGGATCTTTCGTTAATGACTCGTTATTTTCATTGATTTAGCGCAAGTTTCAACCATTTGGTGAAATTTTTATTAATTTGGTAACATTTTCAAAAGTCGCCAAGTTGGCGCCATTCCGCTAAATTCGTCCTAAAAATCTCGCCAAGCGTTATGGAGGGAGAAATAACTTATTCTTATAACAGATAAATGAATTCTGGCGTTCAAATACATAAGTATTACTCAAAGAATTTTTTTTCATGAATGGAACGAGCTAGATCTACGAGAATGATGTCACCAAATTTATCGCAGGATATCACATATGAAAAGTGAACATGTTTCTCAACAGCTAATATATATATTTTTTAATTTCTGAGATTTCTTGATAAATTTATTTGAAAAATGTGCAATATCTTGAGAACGGATCATGCAAGCGGTTTAAAGTTTATGTCAATAGTTATCTCAGGAAAAATTGCATAAGAAATGTCTATTTGCGTAACTTTATTAAATATTTTGATTTTTGATGATTTTTTGAGAAATTCACTAGGAAATTTAAGGGGGTTCTGAACATTCGATTGCGTTTAAAAACATTAAGCTTCCAGTATTCACGGAGTGTGATTTTTGTACCAAATTTCATTCGAATTGTTCCAATCGTTCGTGAGATATCGTCTCCACAGACTCACTGACACACACTCACACCCACACACACACGCACATACACACACACACACACACACACACACACACACACACACACATCACCTCAAACGTGTTTGATTCGTGATCAGGGATGCTTGAAACGTGATCTCCCGTCGAAAACTCGAATTCGAATTTTGGACCCCGTCACAAAACTTTCCTTATACATTATGTATGTAAGGAATGCAATATCGCAAGAATAGCTAGTTCTAGTGTAATGAGGTTGGTCTAAATATTTTTATCGTTAAAAATTACGTATAAAACAAGCATTTAATAGATATATTTGAGCATACGTAGTTTTTACTTTCCTTATATACAAAATCTGATGTGAGCAGCACATGACTTTCCTTATACAATGCAATGAACGTACTACTTTTACAGTAAAAAAATAGATTATTTTTATGGTAGATATTTATATTTTTTCCAAGATATTGAATTTTCGACAATGAGTCGTCACTTTCATTGATTTAGCGTCATTTTTATTCATTTGGCGAATTTTTCGTTAATTTAGCAACATTTAAAAAAGGCGCCAAGTTGGCGACATTCCACAAAATGTTTCGCCAAAATTTCGCCAAACGTTATGGACGCTGAAGCAAGTTATTCTTACAGCCGACAAATGACTACTGGCGTTCAAATATAAAAGTATTACTCAAAGTATCTTTCTTCATGAATGGAACGAGCTAGATCGACGAGAATGATGTCACCAAATGTATCGCATGGTATTATATATGAAAAGTGAACATGTTTCTCAATAGGAAATATTTTTTTTTAATTTTATATGACTTTTTAATAATTTTTTTAAAAAATGTGTAATGTCTCTAGAACGGTTCATGTTAGCGTTCTAAAATTTACGTCAAACTTTTTCTAATGAAAAATTACATAAGAAATGTCTATTTGCGTAACTTTATTATAGGTTTTGATTTTTAACGGTTTTCACAACATTCCACTCGAAAATTTAGGGGGGGTTCTGAACATTCGATGGCGTATAAAAACAATAGGCTTCCAGTGTTTATGGATTGTAATTTTTGTACCAAATTTCGTTCGAATCGGTCCATTCGTTCGTCAGTTATCGTCTTCACAGTCTCACTGACATACACACACACACACACACACACACACACACACACACACACACATGCTTTCACACACACACATACACACACACACGCACAAACATCACTTCAGAAATGTTCGATTCGTGATCAGGGATGCTTGAAACTTGCTCTCCCGTCGAAAACTCGAATTCGAATTCTCGACCCCGTCACAATACTTTCCTTATACATTACAATGTATAAAGTAAAAAGTAGTTGACACCGCCGCTGTTTGACGAATTTCTCTTTCCTCGAAATTATCTGCTTCTTACCGCAAAATCTTGAAAAGAAAGTTTTGGGAAACACGGTGAAATAAACTGTTTTACGATGTATGTTGTAAATTAAAAAAATATTTCCTGTCAAAATCAAAGATAAAGTATTTGATCTGAGAGTTCGCATCCTTTTCTTAATTTCGATGTAGTTTGCTAAATATTTAACTTTCTATTTACTTACGAAGTGAAAAATTTTCCATCGATTTTCTCTCTCACGTACGATGAAAACAATAACATAAAAAATATGAAATTTGGTACATTTATAGAAAAATAATATATTTATTTATTTATTATACCGAGTTCAGAAGCCGACCAAATGGGTTTGCAGTTATATAAACCTAAATCGTCTGATACTACTGGAATTTTGGACCGCCAGCAGTGAACGTGTGGCTGTGACAACGGTAGACAATGACAGCTGTAGAATGGAATATTTACATTTATATTAACAATTGAAGATTAAATTCTACTTTGCTGTTTCGTATCCATGCTGGGGGCTTCGATGCTTGCAGGCATCTAACTCTTTGTAAATGACCCCGTCACAATACTTTCCTTATGCATTATAATGTATAAGGAAATAATATACGAAAATTCGAATTCGAGTTTTCTCCCGTCAAATACTCGAATTCGAATTTTCGACCCCGTCACAATACTTTCCTTAAACATTATAATGTATAAAGTAAAAAGTAGCTGACCCCGCCGCTGTTTGACGAATTTCTCTTTCCTCGAAATTATCTGCTTCTTACCACAAAAACTGGAAAAGAAAGTTTTGGGAAACACGGTGAAATAAACTGTTTTACGATGTATATTGTTGTTTAAAAAAATATTTCCTGTCAAAATCAAAGATAAAATATTTGATCTTAGAGTTCGCATCCTGGACAGACGAACAGTAGCAATTTTTGGAGGTAGGACCCTTTTCTTAATTTCGATGTAGTTTGCGATATATTTAACTTTTTATGTACTTATACAATTACTTGGTGTGCAATGGAGATGAATCCATTGACCATCTTGTTTGTTGAAGATGAAAGTTATGTGGAGGATAAGTGAGTAGATTCTAGAGGTCCTATGTATTAGGGAAGATAACGGATGAAGAAATGTCTTTTACACTTGGTTGAAGTTTGGACGCAGAATGTGACATCAATATTCTTGGAGGATTATTGAGGTTTCTCCCATTTAGGCTTGATTCAACGAATTTAATCTGGTTAGTTGGTGATAACTGTAGGAAAAGCTTATTTGTAGAGCTAGTTTTACTATCTGTCTTAGTGGAGCTGTTTGTGTTGCTTGCTCATAAGAGCCGCTGCAGGCTTGTTTATTTCGATGTTAATTCAAGTTACTTTATAAGGACAATGATGAAAGAGAATGATGAAAGAGAATGCTTTGTGTGGCTGAATAAAGGGAACTTGAGATTTAGTTACTGTATGCATTTTCTCTCATGTAGATCATTAAATGCGTAATTTTGTCCATTATTGCTTTATTTAATAGCACTTTTGTGCCTACTACGTCCTCAATTGTAATGTTGATAGTGCTATGTGGTTGTTTGAAGTGCGTAAGCAGCTATGGATGTAATGGGATACCGTAACTTTTTCTACGCAACTGCATTGAGGTGATGGCCTGAGTTCGAAACGATGCAGGAACTGTGCAAATGATCCGTTCCCAGTAAAAAACTGAAGAACATGTCTGTTTTTGATGAGCATGTTTATGGAGATCTGTGACAAAAAACTGTATAGTATCCGTCCTGTTTCTACATTTGTCTAAGTCGCTTCTCATTCTTGAAGTGTTTGTCGTTGATAATGTGTTTTTATGGAAGTGGTATATTGATCTGTGGGTGTTTTTTATTGTTAGCCGCTGTATGTGCTAGTGTGTCTGCAAACTCGTTGTCTGTGATACCTCTGTATTCTGGTAACCAGTTGATATGTAGATATTTGTCTGGATGTTGATAGAGGATTTTTTTTATCTGTTGTGTTGTGTCATTCTTGGATCTCTGCTGCTTTAACATGTTTATTCTTACTATTCTGTCTGTATGTACTGCTGCTTTGAGATGGGTACTTTGTATAAACCAGATTACTGCTATAAGGAGTGATGTTATATCTCCTTGGTAAATGCTATTATTTGGATGCAATCTTCTGGCCCAACGGTATATGTAGTTGTTCTGGAAGATGCAGTATGATGACGGTGTCCCTTGTTGCGTTTTCGAAATATCTGTAAAGGTTTGTTGACTGTTGTTGTTGTTGAGACCCAGATCGACCGACCTACTAGAAAGGTGTGAGATAACCGATTTGTTGACTTTGTGGATGTTAGCTGTAATTTTCATCTGTAAAGCGCAGATTTTTTGTGTCCCTTGTCGTGTCAATGTTCCATGTCGGTTGTTTATGTTTATAGTTTGAGGGATGAATGCCATACTATTGCAAATGTATGCCTTGTTGTATCGGATGATATTAGTGTAGAGAGCTTCGTTGTGCAAGAATAAGATTGCTGGTGGTAATAGAGAAATAATAGGGAAACACTATAAAATTAACCGTTTACCGATTTGAACTTTAGTCTGTCGACAAGCGTCCTCTCCGAGCGCAGGGAAAGGGAGGCGAAGCTTCTCAGACTCGCGAAACGAGTTACGGGGGTTTGCAAAGCGTAACGAGCAGATACAGAGTCCCCTAGTAATTTATAATATCACTAATATTTGTTCAATGCAGCTATGCAATAACATCTACACAATATTCTGAATTTATTTTAAAAATATTTATCATAAAATACATCACACTTAATAAACCAGATATTATAATGTACTACAGCTTTATCTAAATTTTCCACCTTTATTCTTTCAAAATTTTTATGTCATAGAATTTCAGCATACGTGAAAATTTCTTCACAGAAAATGAGGGTGAAAATGATGTCGTCATAGAAATACTCATACATGTAATAAGTTTCTAAATTTCTGCAAATGAAGAACTGTAAGGACTCGGTCTTTCTACCTGACATTTGATTTTAAATATTTATAGGTATTTATAGGTAAATAATGAAAAATGTACATACTTCATATTTTAACCAATAAAATTAAGGCCAGTGATAAACTTTTTGGATATCTTCACAATTATTGTGCAACTATGGAGCTTCTGATGGAAGTTGAAACTAAAATATACGTAAAACAAAGCTTCTTTTATGGGATGAAATTTATGTTTAAGCAACCACTATATTCTACAAATTGGATCACTATTTTGCCAGCAAGATACAATATCTCTAGAAAAACTAACTCTGGCCAGTAGCAAACGATAAATTAAAATGAAATATTGTTTTCCTTAATAAAATCAAATATAGAATTGTTCATATGTTTCTTTTTACTGGGGAAACATGTAGTTGTTAAGTAAATACGAATATTTAGTACAATAATTTATAAGTACAATACTTTGTGCGAAGGATAAAAAATCTTCAGCAACGTATAAAAACACAAATAATACATTATTGTATTACTCGTGCTTTTATACGTTGCTCAAGTTTTTCTTAATTTAAGGTTTGTTTAGAAATGTAGATAAAATGAATAATTAAAATGTCAAGGCTTCTGTTTACTATGTTTAACTTTATTCAGTTGCAATTTGAAATTATTTATATATCATAAACGACATATTATTTATATATCATAAACGACAGTAAATCAAAAACAGCTTTCATCAAGTAGAAAATAACTTTTTTCCCACCAATCTCCTACAGGCCAAACGATGGTATGCCAATTTTTCAGAAACAATTATTTTTTATTTTGTTATCGAAATAAAGACTATTTTCTTCTATTTTGAGGTTTCAGTTTTGAAAATTCTGAACAGCAGGACATCCCAATTTGTCTGCTTATTTATACAGAATAATAACATATAGAACGTAACCCAACCATGAAATTGAACCTCTTCAGTAAATCGTAGACTACAACAACAATCTTAATTTTAGTATTATTCAGACTCCAGTGGTCCCCTGCTTGTAACTTGCAGGCTTACTTGTAAAATAATAAATATTGAATTGAAAGTCAAACAACTGACCTCCAGCTAGTCAGACATCGTTCTATCCGTTCAAATTTAAGGCTATTGTCTTCCGTTCTATAATAAGTGTTGTAAAGTTGAAGTGTTTTTCCATGTATTAAAACTAATAGCGACTCAACTCAAAATTCATGGGAAATAATCAATTATGCTTCTAATAGCTAAGTAAAGATGACTAAAAGACTAAGATATAAAATCCAACTGCTTTAATAATTCAAATACAACATATACAGCTACTGGATGTTTAAGTAAAGCTTCAACAGTCCCCTTTCAACCTTACCTAAACATACTAATCATACTGTGTCAGTGCCGGCTCGTAAGGTGATGCAGATGACGCAGGATAAGCGCTACTTCACTTAAAGTTTTCGGTTAAATGTGTTATTAACACTTTACAACAAAGTTGAAAAGTATTTATGACTTTGTCTAAACTGTCTGTCTGTCTGACCGTTAGCACGATAACTGCTGTAAAAATGACTTAATCAAAATGAAATTTTAGTATGTTGTTCAGACCGTCTGTAGGACCTATGGGAATATGAATGAATAATATCACCCAATCAGTTTTGGATTGAACCCGGGTAGAAAAAAGGAAATGCATTGAGCCCTAATGGGACCTAATTTTTCAAACATTTTTTAAGCGGATTTAAAATTCACAAATTGCTTCGAAAATTTTAGGTAATATT
The DNA here is from genome assembly GCA_951213105.1 of Amaurobius ferox. Taxonomy (NCBI): domain Eukaryota; kingdom Metazoa; phylum Arthropoda; class Arachnida; order Araneae; family Amaurobiidae; genus Amaurobius; species Amaurobius ferox. The sequence goes on from OX578137.1 coordinate 84,498,731, forward strand.
CAAATTGTTCCCTAAAATGTATAAAAAAAAATTCAGCGAAATATATTCAGAAGTTTTTTAAATAAAAATTAAAATAATAATTACACCTCTTATATGAAACAATCACGTGACCATGATATGAAACGATCACATGGCCCACTTTAAAATGACATACGGCATCCATCTTGTTTCAAAATCGTGATTTTTTAAGTTCTTTTTAATTCATATTGAGTGTTGTATCCGTCCTAAAACTACTTAATTTTTGTTTAAATTCTATGCATCTACATACTGAAACAACGCAATTACAATATATTTGAGTTTAAATGCTCATCCAAATTTGATTATTTCTACAACGAAGCCTATTTTTCATTTATGTAAAATGTAAACAGCAAAATATGTAGGATGAGTTGTATAGGAATTGCTGTATTTTTTTAACGCAAAAGAATTTAGCTCATGGAGTCTGCATAGCTGATATGAAAGAAATATTCATTGATTTTATAAACAGAAGGACGATTTTTTTCGATGAAGTTTTAAGCATAGCGTTTAATTACTTGTAGCTCCATGGTCTTAATTTTTAAATAAAATAAATTATTATAGTATTGTGATGAATGAAATGAATGTAAAAAAGTTATGAATGAAATGTTGTTTTTATAGAGAGATCCAGGCGTGTTATTTTTTCTATGACGTCATTTGAATGATTTTCAGTTGTCTTCGATGAAGTTTTCAAATATAATAAATTATCGTAGTATTCTGATAGTTTTAAAAATATTACCGTGGAATGTAACGCATTTTAGAGATATTTAAACCAGGCAATTTATATGTCAATGCCGCCATTTGAATGAAGTGCATTTTTTTGAATGAAGGTTTAAGTTTTCAAATATAATAAATTAATGTAGTATTGTGATAAGTTTTAAAATATTACCGAGGAATGTATTGCATTTTAGACTTTTTTTAAATAAAATTGCATTGAAGTTTGAAAGTGTTTCATAATCAATGCTTTAAACATGATTGATCTTTCCTGTTATTTTTATTATTATTTGGTGACTTTTTCAGGCTATTTTGGATATTTAAATAATATTCAATAGCACTTGTGCCAGTAGCATGATGTGTTTTCATGCTGGTCATTGTCGAGGAGGAGACGGGATACTGGCACTGAAGCTGCTTCACAAATACCTGAAGTCAAGAGTATGAAATCTATAGCACCACTGCCGCAATATTGTGCTTTTCTCGAGATTATGCTTAGGAAAGGTCCACCAGTGAACACGTTATGTCTATATTTTTGTAAAGTTACCGGGCGCAAATAAACAAAATTGATTATAGCGTTCCTAGCCTCTAATTTAAAAAAATAGATAACGAACTCGACAACAAAGAAAGATAAACGACAAACAAGAATTACAATATTATAGAACATTATCTAATAAGTAGGAATCTACAATAAAACCATTACAGAAGGCACTTATTTGACATAAAAAGAATATCGACGAGCCGCTGTCAAAGTCAGGAATGCTAATATCATAAACATCACTTAAATGCGTAGGAATCTAATGTAGAGTTGGTGCAAAATGACCTTCGAGAAAAGATTGAATTCGAGAAAGGATATTATTTTGTACTTTAATAAACATTACATGTGCCATCGTGGTTTAGATACTGACATAACGAGATCTTGATAGATATTTCCAACCATCTCTTTACGCATTTCAGGTGTGTTTGTTGTTAATTACTACTAATTTGACAATGCTCTAGAATTTTTTATTTTTCTGATTTTGTCCTTAAGCTTTCTTTGTTGCTGTTCGTGAACCTAACGTTTTAATTTATCCGCTAACATTCAGAATACTCCGCTAATATCATTTTAACACTTTACAACATAGTTGAAAAGTATTTATGACTTTGTTCATTCATTCATTCTGTCTGTCTGTCTGTCCGTTTGCACGATAACTGCCTTAAAAATGACTTTATCAAAATGAAATTTATATTGTTGAGACGGTCTGTGGGACATATGGGAATGCAAATGAATAATATCATCCAATTAGTTTTGGATGGAACCCGAGTTGAAAAATGAAATATACATTGAACCCTATGGGACCTAATTTTTCAAGCATTTTTAAGCAAATTTAAAATTCACAAATTGCTTCGAAAATTTTAGGCAATATTCAAATTTTCCCATAAAATATATAAAATATATTGAGCAAAATATGTTGGTTGCTTTTTTAAATAAAAATTAAAATAATAATTGCAACCATATTATATGAATAGATCACGTAACCCACTTCAAAATAAAACTGCATCCATCTTATGTCAAAATCATGATTTTTAAGGTTATTTTTAATTTGTATATAGTATAGCATCCGTCCTAAAAAATCGCTTCAATTTATTCTGTGAATCTATATACTGCATCAACGCAAATACAATATTTTTGAATTTAAATGATCATCAAACTTTGATTATTTCTACAACGAAGCCTGATTTTTACGTATGGAGAATGTAAACACATCAAGCTGTAAGATGAGTTGCATAAGAATTGTTGAATTTCTTAAACGTAAAATTATTTAGCTCTGGAGTCTGCAATATATCTGATATGAATGAAACATTCTTTGATTTTACATAGAGGAGCAGACGATTTTATAGTATTGCCTTTTTCGAAGAAGTTTTAAGGATGGAGTTAGAAAGTACTTTTACGACCACTACTTTAAGTTTTTAAGTAAAATAAATTACTGTAGTTTCGTGATAATTTTAAAAATATCGCCGTTAATTGAAAGGAATGGGAAAAAGTTTATGAATGAAATATTCACAGCTTTTATATTGAGAGCTGAGCGATTTATATTTTGATGAAGTCATTTGAATAAAGTCCATTTGATTTCGATGAAGTTTTCAAACATAATAAATTATTGTAGTATTGTGATAATTTTAAAAATATCACCGCTGAATGTATCGCGTTTTAGAGGTGTTTAAATAAAATTGCATTGCAGTTGAAACGTACTTCATAATCAATGCTTTATGCATGATTGATCTTTCGCTGTTTGATCGAGCATGGCGGCTTTATAATAGATAGACTTACTGTATACACTTTTTTACATTTCCTTTCAAAGTTTGTACGGTGTAAATATATTTTTTGGAAACCTTGCATATTCGAAAATAGTGTAGTTATTGTTTTTGCAATTATTTCTGTCCCGTAAAATATGATTATTTATGTATCTGAAACAAATATAAATATATTTTAACATACAATTCCACATTAATTTTTATAATAGTGATTAAGAATCATATCATAACATGGCCTGCGTTCCTATGAATATTTAGAAATTTTAATCGATTAATCAAAAATGGGACCTATGATAGATTAAATCAATGTCTTTTCTTGAAAACTGGATGGGGAATTCGTATTCAAATGTGTTGAACGGCGTAAGAGGAAAACTACACGCTGTGATTAGCTGATTTCAATTTCCCTTTTCGATAGCAATTTGAAGGCTAAACTCTTTATCGCACATTTAATCTACTTCTATGTCAGTAAAGACGTTTTAAACAGTATATGCCCCTCCCCATGGGATGTATGAATGGGGTACAAAGGTGGTTTAAGTTGAACCTGAGAAGGATTATCTTAATCATTTACATTTTCATTGAATAAAATAAAATATATGCGAGCAATTAAATTCGCCGTAAAAGGAAGTGCAAATTAAAATGTTATCTCAATTTCAAGTTTATTTATATTTAAAACTATCTATTTAGACCACTGGATCCTCCTTCCTGGAGGAGTTAATTCTACTCGCCTCATGATTAGGGCATGGAGAATTTCCCATGAGTCGCAAAATGACATTTTACTAAGCATGCATAGATTAAATCCCCAGTCAAATGCATTTCGAAATTTGGAGACGTGAGTGGAAAAAGGCTTGGAACCAATACCTCTGGATACTAAATTAGGTCATGAGGAATTTCCTATGAATCGCAAAATGGCAGTCGTCAGAAAAAAATTTGAATAGTTTTAGCTCCCAGACTAATGGACTTCGAGATTTGGAGTTCCTATTGCAAAGGTTCTGAACCAATGCCTTTCTAACTCAAAGATGGGCCATGAGAAACTTCTCATTAATCACGAAATGTCTGTCATCAAGGCTAAAAATGCGTAAGCTGGGTCTCCGCACAAATGCATTTCGAAATTTGCAGTCATAAGGGAAAAATTTTTGGAATCATTTATTTATTTAGACCTTATATGCAAAGACATATAATGCAAAATATTTATCTGCAATGACAATTCAATTTTGACTTCACATTTATCGTTAAATTTTGATATATAAAATATTATGCTAGTTTGATTACACAATATATATATATAACAAACTCGTATAAGTTTCAAAATAAATATTAATCAATAGCAATTATATTTACCTAATAACCAACATAAAGTAAAGAACATTTTACTGCAAATTCAACTTATAAAAATTTATACTTATTCCTATACTTCGTAACTCATTTGAATGTACGAAAAAAATAAACAAATCAATGTATATAACTAAACTCATATTTGTAGAAATTACAACGTCATGAAGGAATCACGCGATTGAGCTAAAACTGACAGCAATAAAAATTAGTGTGTGCTATGTAAATTATTAGAATTTCAGAGTCACCGCGCATGCGAGGTCTGAGCAGCGCCCTCTGAACTGCTGTTTTAGCTGTATAAATGGAGATCCGTAGCGCGAAGTTGAAAACAGTCTATGGTTGTCTGCCAGTGGTAAACGTTTCATAAGAAGTTACTATGCCTCTAACACGACAGATGACTCCATATGAACAAATTACTGCGTTTGAACGGGAATAAATAAATGATCGGCTTTCCTGAAGCTTCTCTTATCATGCAATAGCAGCCTGGAGGGAGCTCAATATCAAGATAGTGATGTTACGTGGTAATACCACACGTCCGGTAAGGACGCGAAAAAGGCCGTCATCGTATAAAATAAATTAATTAAGTAAATACACTTACTTAAAATGAAGAGACTAATTTAAATAAAACAAAATAACATTTATTCTATAAACAACATTACTAATAACATTTTAGCATTCCTACTTTACACAATACATCCTAGCACACAAATACATCTCTCACAATGCTTTAATCAAGGGATTTAATTTCCTAACCTTATTTATTCTAAATGGGGTGAGAGAGAGCTAGAGTGCCACTTAGGCCTTCGTGCAAAATATGTGTAAGATTGCCTACCTCTTTCATCATTGAAGATCTCGAGCTCCTGTTTCCCGTCGCTGCACAGTCTCGTCGGTGCGCCATTGACTCATCGCTCTCGCGACCTTTCGTTATCACCGCACAAACTCAAGTCCTCGATTTTTAAACTTAAATCTTCTGTTGTGTCTCTCTGACCCCTCTACAAGGCGCCACTGTCTATAATTGGAAATGTAAATTAAAATTACGCCTTCCAGCTCTATTATTGGCCAAGGCCCCCTTTGAAATTTAAAAAATCTACCATTTTGTTTTTAGATGTGGAATGTTCTCACGAGCATTTTCCCATGCTCCATGTGATATATCTTAACCTCTTGGGTCAGCTGGGTCAACCCCTTCCGTTCATCACAGCACCTGATGCTCACTTGAAATTGAGATGCCCCCTTTCTTTTTCGAATGATGTCCGGTATAGCTGCGTTAGAGTGAACGTTATAATCATTGCTTCGCTGCATGAGAGACCGTCTTCTCAGGTCTACTTCCTCTTTTAAAACTGCAATGTTACATTGTGATTGTAAATTTCGATGTAACAAGTGATGCAAGTGTAGAAGCAGTGGATTGAAGAGAACCGTACGAGTCCCAAATCTGGCATTAGACGACGAAATGCCACGTCATCACGGCATGATTGACACTTCATCCTCATGGCAGTGATCGACCATACAGGCTCATTTCGACAATTGGCAGAAAGTTGGAGAATTGCTAAAGGTATGTAATTGTCTGCTCCAGAAATTTGTCGGCGTCTGCTGCACCGTCAACTGCGTTGTTGTTGTTGAGACCCAGACCGTCCGACCTACCAGAAAGGTGTAAGGTAACTGTATGGACGGCCGGGAAGTGCCACCCAATTTAGACCGGAACCCAGTGGGGGAGGCATCCACAGGGACCGTACCCTCCTTCCCCTACCACCAACCTCTCGGAAGGACTTACGGACCCACATGTTTAACGTGATCGTACTCCGCATGAACACGGCGGCATTTTGTGGTAGCGTGCAAATCTAGCGCGCAAACCACGGGGATACCGCACCCGAGATGGCCAACAGCACGCGGTGTTCCGAGGTGGTCACCCACCAAGTACTAACCGCGCCCGATGCTGCTTGACTTCGGTGATCTAACGAGAACCGGTGTTTTCAGCACGGTACGGCCGTTGGCACCGTCAACTGCGTGCAATAATTCCTCTGTACAGAATTCCCCTTAAGTAAAACCATCGACGTCTGCGGCAACAATGGGCTTATCAACATAGACACTGGCGTACTGATTGGTAACCAGTCATTTTTTGCGATAAATATTTTCTGATCCTTTAATTTGTGGTACAGTGATGGCTGTATCCACATCATACTCTATAGCTGTGAACGTCATCATCAGGAGTGCGTTATCCAGTGTCATACTGGACAAACGACAAAAGTAATGGGCTGGGGCGCTAATTCGTATCTTAGACGATACCAGCTGCTAAGAATTGTGGGTAATCTCAACAACAAACGGTACAGCAAAGAAGTTCTGGAGCCCGAAGTCGTATTCTTCCTTCAACGAAGTCCTGGAGCTGTATTTCAACATGACAATGCCCGTCCACAAGTTGTTAGGAATGTTATTTTCAGCACAACAGATGACTTACTTCCTTATAATGACGTATTTTATTAATATGGATTATTTTCAGCACAAGAGATACAGCATCTTACTTGGCCTGCCTATTCAACGGATATGTCGGCTATTGAATATTGCCTGGGATTTCGTCGGCCGGCGTCTAGCTTGTGACGCTTGTCCCGTGGCTAATGCAGCTAAACTTTGGGTTCGGATAAAAACAATCTGGAATGCTCTTCCTCAGCTACAAATTCAAAATTTGTTTGATCCGATGGCACGTCATATAGAAGCACTTATTACAGCGCGTGGGGGCTTCACCATGTACTGATTTTCGAAGTGTTGTTGTTGTTGAGACCCAGACCGTCCGACCTACCAGAAAGGTGTAAGGTAACTGTTTGGACGGCCGGGAAGTGCCACCCAATTTAGACCGGAACCCAGTGGGGGAGGCATCCACAGGGACCGTATCTTCCTTCCCCTACCACCAACCTCTCGGAAGGACTTACGGACCCACATGTTTAACGTGATCGTACTCCGCATGAACACGGCGGCAGTTATGGCAGCGTGCAAATCCAGCGCGCAAACCACCGGGCTACCGCACCCGAAATGTGCCAATAGCACGCGGTGTTCCCATGTGGTCACCCACCGAAGTACTAACCGCGCCCGATGCTGCCTGACTTCGGTGATCTAACGAGAACCGGTGTTTTCAGCACGGTACGGCCGTTGGCCTGATTTTCGAAGTGTAACATTATTCTATTTTAATCGTTTATTTGTATCAATACAGGTCGTTTGTAGAATAAATTTCATTAAATTCTCATGATTCCTTCATGGTGTAGTAGTTTTTACAAGCAGGAGTATATTAAGTTATAACAAATATCTATCACGCTTTAAAATATGCCTTAATTTCTGTGGATGTTTTACATGATGTTTTTACATGTATATAATTTTCATATTTGGAAATATCAGAGTAAAAATTGAATTAAATAGTAATAAAAATGATGAGTAACGCTGTTACTCGTCATAGATTGATGTGAAAAATCACATTTTGGTCTAATTCGAATGGTGCTGCATATGAAGATGGTACAAACTACCAGGGAATGGTTTTGATATTTTTCATCCACAATTTAACGTTTTTAAAACTAACTACCACAAATGCTTAATAATACAGGTTAAAATGTATATCAAATCAGGAAATATGATGCATAATGGGTTCTGAATTGAGGCTGGCTGATACCTTTACTCATATCGCGTCAACAACCCAACTGAATGACAATGAGCTGATAATATTGTTTGCTATGTGGAAAGTTTTTGGAAAATCACGTAAATCATGTAACCATTAACCAATCATTAAAACTCGAGAAATTTCCAAGAGTGTGCCAAGTTGGCGATATTTCGCCACAAATTCACCGACCAAAAATTTTAAATTACAACAATGATTCTCTGTTACGTAACGATATTATGTCACTTCCGTTATATACTTCCACTTCTGTTTCATCTAAGTCACACTTTTTTTTCAAAACAACCCCGTGTCCTGAAATGTTTCAGATGAAAAATGCACATCAAAAATGTAAGGCTTTTACTTGATTTGACATAAAATATAATTATCTCTAATGTAAAAGACTTGCTTAGCTACTGAATTTCATGAAAATTAAGCAATAGTTTTAGAGCTAAATCGTATATATTCATTGCCCACACAGGTACTGATACAGATTTGAGGCTAAACTAAAAACTTTAAGATATCAAAATTTTAAAACTGCTTAAAATTTAAATTAAATATCTTAATACACTAAATATACTCTTTTAAGATATACTTCAAACTAGAAAAAGCATTTTTAAAATATTCATAATCACGCACTTTACGCATATTATAAATTGTATATTGAAAAAGCTACTGCTAAAAAGAAACTTCTAGTAATATTAAATCAATTCGTATCTCTTAAAGAAATAATTTCCACGTACCCTGTCATTTTATGTCGATGTTTTAACCGCAATTTATTATGTGGGTGTTTCAAATGTTAATGGATTAAATTTATTTTTCTCAGCAGTATACAGCAGTATACAGCAGTAAATAACAATATTTACTGCTGTAATAATTCAGCAGTATACAGCAGTAAATAACAATAATTACATTTAGAACATGTTTGAAATTTATAATATACAATTAACAAGGAAAATCAATCATGCATAAAGTATTGATTATGAAACACTTTCCAACTTTAATGCGATTTTATTTAAACATCTCTAAAATGCGATACATTCCTCGGCAAAATTTTAAAAATTATCATAACACTACATTAATTTATTATATTTGAAAACTTAAAATATCATCGAAAAAAATGAACTTTATTCAAATAACGGCATTGAAATATAAATTGTCTGGTTTAAACATCTCTAAAATGCGATACATTCTTCGGTAATATTTTTAAAATTATCATAATACTACAATAATTTATTGTATTTGAAAATTTCTTCAAAAACAAATGAACTTTATTCAAATGACGTCATCTAAATATAAATCACCTGGCTCTCTGTATAAAAGCAACACTTCATACATGAACCTTTTTCCATTTATTTCATTCATCACAATACAATAATAATTTATTTTATTTAAAAACTTAAAACCACGGAGGTTCCAGTAATTTAACACTATGCTTTAACCTTCATCGAAAAAATGGTCTGCTTCTTTTTCTAAAATCAGTGAATGTTTCATTCATATCAACTATATTGCAGACTCCATGAGCTACATAATTTTGCCTTAAAGAAATGCAGCAATTCTTATACAACTCATTCTACAGCTTTTGTTGTTTACATCCTCCATAAGGGAAAATTAGGCTTCATTGTAAAAATAATCAAAGTACATTTAAACTCGAATATATTGTAATTGCGTTGTGTCAGGATGTAGATGCACCAAATTTAAGCAAAAATAAAGCAATTTTAGGACGGATACAACACTAAATATGAATAAAATAGAACTTCTAAAATCAAGATTTTGACACAAGGTGGATGACATATTTTATTTTGAAGTGGGTCACGTGATCTCTTCATATTATGGTCACGTGATCTGTTCATATAAAGGGTGTAATTAATATTTTTATTTTTATTTTAAAACTACTGAATATATTTTGCTGAAATTTTTTTATATATTTTATGGTCTAATTTGAATATTTCCGAAAACTTTCGAAGCAATTTGTGAACTTCAAATTCGCTTTAAAAATGTCTCAAAATTAGGTCCCATAGGGGGTCAATGTATTTCATTTTTTCAACATGGGTTCAATCCAAAACTAATTGGGTGATATTATTCATTGATATTCCCATAGGTCCCACAGACCGTCTGAATAACATACTGAAATTTAATTTTTAAAAGTCATTTTTACGACAGTTATTGTGCTAACGGGCAGTTAGACAGACAGACAGACAGACAGAATGAACAACGTCATAAACACTTTTAAACTATGTTGCAAAGTGTTAAACATATTAAAGTTAAAAAACATTTTAAATTATAACGGTAATGGCATCCTGAAAACGTAGTTTTGTGAATAAATAAGATGGTGTAGTTTTGTGAACAAATAAGAAATGTTCATGCAATAATTAATTAAGCTACAATTCTAAGAAGATTTATAAATATGGTAATACATATATTCTCAGAATTTACTAACAACAAAATCTTTTCGAAAACGCAAAAATTTAAATGACAGAAACTTGACAGAGTTATATATAATATTCTGAATAATTAAAATGCATAGTGTTATATTGACTAAAATATAAACTCGGTGGAAAATTCTGCAACAGAAATTACTGTAAAGTTTCATTTATACTACTTTAAGTCACGTATTCATTCTTGGTTCTGTTTCATTTTTGGTAATGTTTATGCTTTTTTGCCGAATTAACCTTTTATTGAAAGATGCTTTTTTTAAGTACAAAACTTTTATATAAATCTGAAGGCTGTTCGGAGATCAATCACGCGGGAAGATGCCACGTGACTCAATTCAGTGGAACCTCTAAATGAGAGAAATACCATCAATGTTGTAGGAATCCAATACTTTTTCATCAAAGTTGATGAATTATTGATTAACAGTTACATGTTTCGATTCTTTTGCTAGCGACTGCCAATAAACTCTATTAATAGTATCTTGCTTAGATTTATTGTCATGTTTTCCGTTTGCTGAAAATGCATTGATGAAAAATACTTACTAGCAAAATGTTTAATTCTATTGAATGAGAAAACTATTTGCATTTTACCTACAGCTTTTAATTATCGATAAATATGATCTTATTACAGAATTATACATTTATACCGATGGATATATGACATTGTATTGCATAAATATTGATACGTATTATGATAATATTTCGAAAAGTTCGAGTTTAAAGTAACGATGTGAAGGAATATTATATAAAAATTCAAAAACATTTTGTTTCATTATCAAGCACCTCATTCTAGCCCAAATGTTGATGTCGGTCTCATTCGATTTTTCTCTGGATTCCGATCAAGGGAAGTTGATTTTTTTTTGAAAATCCTAATTAGGATTGACTATACGAAGTTTTTTTAAAACTTATATTATTTTGCCTCTCGGAAGTAGTAAAAACACAATTTGATATATTTTCACTGTCAACAATAAAAACTGGAAAAAATAAATTATTCTATAAACATAACGCGGTATTTTTTCCTTGTTGTAATGCATTATTTTGCTACGTAAGGAAATAAGATTCAATATATTTTCCAATTCACCCTATTTACAGATTTATAAAACTTGCGTCATTTACGTGCACTTTAAATTTTATTTTGTAACTTAAATTTTGCTTAAATCTAAAAGTGTTTTCGATATGCAGAAGCATCAACTTTTCTTATGTGTATAGGTATCGAATGATACTAGTCATTACAGTAAATCAAACTGCTACTTATGAGAAACGAATTTGCAAAACTTCCTTGTTAACATAAAACCTTGCAAAACTTAATATTTATATATTACATTATAAGCCCCTCTCTTTAAGCCAAATGGACAGATGGGACAGTGTACGCCCTTAACTATTGCGTAGAAGAATTTCAGACAATTTGTTCTTAGCAGTGATTAGGATCAAATATGTTCTAACTATTCATTTGACTTGAATATTCCTCTTCTTCAATCCAGACAGGGCGGCCTGCCAATTAGGTGTAAGGGCAAAGAGATAAAGTTAAGCAGTTAAAACAACATACTGAGAAAAAGCCAATATCATTTGAGACAATAATGTAGGTGGCGCTGAAATAAGATAAGAGTCTCTGCATTGTATGCATGTCTATGGTGAAAGGCTTAAAATATTTATTTAAACTGTAAATTTTATAGAAATAACTTAGTAGCGCAATGCAAATAAGAACTGAAATTATAAGAAATATTCCCACGTTTTCAAAATTATTATTAACTTTCAATTCATTTTTATCTCCCTATATTCTGTGTCTAACAACTGTGAAAAAATACTGATAATTATATTGATAATTAGGTAACCTTAATTTAAAAATAAGCAAAAATTCGTATACTCAATACGATGTCTCTCTATTGTGTCAAATGGAAACAAAGGACGTATTACTAACACTAACAACACTTAGATATAGTAATTATCAAAGCGTTATGGTATTTCCAAGCATTTCATCCATATGATTTTTATATCTTTCTTTGTAGCTCCATGGTTAAGGCATCACACATCTACGACATCTTAATATACAGGAGGGGGTTTATAATGTCCTCGAAAAAATTGTCGTCGCCTTACTGATATATGTCTGCTTTCTTTAATGACGTTTTGCAAGTGTTTATGATACTTGCTATTTCGAACGTGAAATACATAGTTAGACAACATTAGTATATAAAAATAGACGCATTTCATTCGTTGTTAAACTATATTTACTACAATTGGTGACTGATTAATTGAAACTCGTAGCATTATTCAAAGAAATACAAGTACCAAACTGATCAAGATAATAGACTCAAATCTCAAAATAACAAAATAAATCAAATAACTTATCTTTTTAAATGTCAATGAGGCAAGACCCATGTTTCATTGAAACTAAATAACTATAATATACAACTTAAAGAAATGTTAGTTGTTGGTTAAAGACAGACATTTTTGGAAATATTGACATGTGAAACCCCAGAGGACATAATATAATTTACAAATTCTCATCTAACGAATTATTTCGACGTCCGCTTCAAACAAGCTCAATAAATCACAATGCTGATAACTTCATACATCGATATTTTCTTTATAAACTAGTTTATATTACAATTTAGCAATTATATTTTTGATATTTTCTATATTCTGGAAAATATATAACAAAAAAATCTGATGTGGGCTGCACATGACTTTTCTTATATAATGCAATGAATTTACTACTTTTACAGTAAAAAAATAGGTTTTTCTTATAGTAGATATTTATATTCTTTCCAAGATATTGAATTTTCGTCAATGAGTCGTCATTTTCATTGATTCAGTGTCCTTTTTATTCATTTGACAAGTTTATCGTTAATTTAGCAACATTAAAAAAAGTCGCCAAGTTAGCGACATTCAATCAAATTCGTCGCCAAAATCTCGCCAAGAGTTATGGACGGAGAAATAAGTTATTCTTACAGCAGATAAATGAGTATTGGCGTTCAAATACAAAAGTATCACTCAAAGTATCCTTTTTCATGAATGGAACAAGCTAGATCCACGAGAATGATGTCACCAAATTTATCGCATGGTATTACATATGAAAAGTGAACATGTTTCTCAATAGGAAATACATTTTTTTTATTTTATATGATTTTTTGATATTTTTTTAATGTGCAGTATCTCGAGAACAGTGCATGCTAGCGTTCTAACATTTCTGTCAATCGTTTTCTAATGAAAAATTGCATAAGAAATGTCTACTTGCGCAAATTTATTAGAGGTTTTGATTTTTTGACGATTTTTTCAAAATTTCACTCGAAAATTTAGGGGATTCTGGACATTCGATTACGTATAAAAACAATAGGCTTCCAGTATTCACGGATTGTAATTTTTGTACCAAATTTCGTTCAAATCGGTCCTTTCGTTCGTCAGTTATCATCCACAGACTCGCTGACACACACATACTTACGCACAGACTCCTAAAAAATGTTCGATTCGTGAACAGGGATGCTTGAAACGTGCTCTTCCGTCGAAAACTTGAATTCCAATTTTCGACCCCGTCACAATACTTTCCTTACACATTATTGTATTAAAGAAAGTAATAATAATTTATAATTTTTTGAATATTGATTCAAAAATAACTTTCAGAAATAATAATATGATTAATACTATATTAAAATTAAATTAAGTATGTGATTATCTCTTAACTATCAACCAATGCAAGATTATTTAAATATCAACCATGTAAATTGAAATAGGTCATGTAAATAGTATTGATTGTAGGTCATGTAAATTTAAATATAGATCACATGTTCTGTACATAAATCTCAACTTTGGCACTAGAAAGTAAATATAATTCACCAGAACACGTTACCCGCGTCGTCAGTAAAAACCCATTACTAAGTAATACCTATGCTATTAAATTCTCATAAAATCTACACGCACGATATCAGCAAAAAAAATATTCAAAACCTTTAGGAGAATTTTTAATCCCGAATGCTAAGAATCTATGCAATGGATGCGCATATGCCAATGGACCAGATAAAGGAAAATGTAAAAACGCAGCTCCGGGAATCGTAGAAAAATATTTAACAGTTCGCTTGCATAAATAATGTATAATTAATGAACGGATGGATTCAAGATTTTTTTGTTTTGGAGTACTCTGTGATATTTAAAGTAGTTGGTGTTAAGTTATAACCATTGGATTGGCCGTCAAATATTTTCTGTATCGCAATATAAATTTTTATTGAAATGATTCTGAAAGATTAAGTATTTTGAAAAGAGATGTTAAAAGCATGAAATATATATGCAATATAATATTAAAATTTACGAAATTCCGTCTATAAATCATATGGAATCCGTTCAAAGTGTATCTGAAACATATTATTTCGATCTTTTTGATGGTTCAAGATGGAAACCAAATTAATAATATTTTCAGTCCGTAAAGAACAGATTTATTCCAAATCGTTGTAAATCTGACTAAAACATACAATAACTGAAGAAGTAATTCAAATTTTAAAAAAAGGAACACAAAGGTGCACCTATTCGGGTCCTGAAATACCTATTCGCGCAATTTCAAGGCCGTAGATTCTCACAATTTCGGGATACAAACCGTACTGACAGACATACACACACACAGTCATTTCCCTGTATTATATACTAGAAACGGGACAGGTATTACTCAGGATCTCAAACAGGGAGCAATTAAATCCATTTACTATTTGTAAAGCTTAGTCTTCTGCTGGGCGACTAAGTTTTGGATTCTAGTTACAGCTCACATACCAAATAAATAATTAACCAGATGAAGTCAATTTGTACAGCGTTCTTCATCTATGAACTCTCGACTCCATACCAAGGACGCTTTACACATGAGTTGCCCCTCAAACTTTCAAAAAATGAAATGTATCCTGGAAATGCATTCTTTGGGAGGGAACTCCACTCTAATGCTCACACTCTCACCCGATCACTAAACAAAATTAGTCTGGCCCATTTCTCCGTACGTTTCGAATGAAGCCTGCTAGATTAGCCGAAAAATCAAAGACGTGCCTCGGATAAAAATATTTTTAATTAATCAACAAATGGATTTATAACTTATTTTCTTCTGGAGTCGTCTGTAACGTTTTCAGCAGCTTCTGGAAAAAATGAACTTTGGATGGCGCTCCAATTTTTATATAACGGTAAGATGAAAATCTGAGATGTTACAAATTTTCTTAAATTGGTATTTGAACATTTCCCTAAATATTTTATAAATTTTTCTAGAACATAAATAAAAAAAAATCATTAACTCAATACTATAATACTTTTAACTTTTTATAGTGAAATAATTGATTAAACACGGCTAATTATATTAAATTTACTTTATAATATTATAATAAAGATAAAATGTAGGACACTGAAAACATAACTTGGGGCAATATAACATTATACCCGAAATATGCTGTTTTTTAATAAATGAAAATGCTGGTTAATTCTCGATTTAGCTGACATTTTAAGATTACCATTAGATCTGAGGATTTGAGTTTCTTGACATTTGCAAAATATAATGCATCATTCTTTAAAAAATCTGATGTGGGCAACACATGACTTTCCTTATATAATGCAATGAATTTATTACATTTACAGTTTAAAAAAATGTTATTCTTATAGTATATACTTATATTCATTCCAAGACATTGAATTTTCTTCTATTAGTCTTCATTTCCATTGATGTAGCGTCATTTTTATCCATTTGGCGAGATTTTCATTAATTTGGCAACATTAAAAAAGCCGCCTAGTTGGCGACATTCCGCCAAATTCGACGCCAATATCTGCCAAGTGTTATGGACGGAGAAATAAGTTATTCTTACAGCAGATAAATGAGTATTGGCGTTCAAATTCAAAATTATCACTCAAAGTATCCTTTTGCATGAATGGAACAAGCTAGATCCACGAGAATGATGTCACCCAATTTATCGTATGGTATTACATATGAAAAGTGAATATGTTTCTCAATAGGAAATATTTTTCTTTTATTTGATATGACTTTTTGATAATTTTTTTGAAAAATGCGCAATATCTCGAGAACGATTCCTGTTAGCGTTCTAAAATTTATGTCAATCGTTTTCAAATGAAAAATTACATCAGAAATGTCTATTTGCGTAACTTTATTAGCGGTTTTGATTTTATGACGATTTTTTCAAAATTTCACTCAAAAATTTAGGGGGGTTTTGAACATTCGATTGCGTATAAAAACAATAGGCTTCCAGTGTCTACGGATTGTGATTTTTGTGCCAAGAACAATAAAATTTGTGTTTTTGGATTCTTCTTAGATAAACGTAAGTTTATTGATAATTGTATTTATGCAAATTTGTCACCTTTTCTGGTCTATATATGAACGATCATGCCTATTTTCATGTAGCCACTGATGAAGAGGGTATTTACGCTCGAAAGCGCTCTGGCTTTTTAAAGTTTTGTACGTCTTAAAGAAGTGTAATAAAGACCTTCTATTACAGTTGTGATCTTGTTGTTTCTGCTAAGCATACTATACTGCTAAGCATCTGCGTATTTGTATTTAGAACAGCCAAACAGAGTTTCAGTTTTATATGTACAGTATACGGAACAGGAAAATACACTTCCAATTACTTTCCTTATATACATGATGTATAAGGAAAGTATTGTGACGGGGTCGAAGTATTCAACGGGAGAGCACGTTTCAGGCATCCCTGGTCAAGAATCGAACATTTTTGAGGTGATGCCTGTGTGTGTGTGTGTGTGTGTGCGTGTGTTTCTCAGTGAGACTGTGGAGACGATAACTGACGACCGAATGGAGCGATTCAAATGAAATTTGGTACAAAAATCACAATCTAGGAATACTAGAAGCCTAGTGTTTTAAAACATAATCGAATGTTCAGAACTCCCCTAAATTTTCGAGTGAATATTTGAAAAAATCATAAAAAAATCAAAACCTTTAATAAAGTTACGCAAATAGACATTTCTTATGTAATTTTTCCTTAGAAAGTGATTGACATGAACTTTAGAACTCTAGCATGAACCGTTCTCGAGATATTGCATATATTTCAAATACATTTATCAAAAAAAAATTTATCAAAAAAATGCCATGAATTAAAAAAAAGTATTAATTGTTGAGAAACATGTTTACTTTTCATATGTAATATCATGCGGTAAATTTGGTAACATCATTCTCATGGATCTAACTAATTCCATTCACGAGAAAAGGTACTTTGAGTAATACTTTTGTATTTGAAAGCACAATAATCATTTATCTGCTGTAAGAATAACTTATTTCTCCGTCTATAACGCTAGGCGAGAATTTGGCGAAGAATTTAGTGAAATGTCGCCAACTTGGCGACATTTTTAAATGTTTCCAAATTAACTGAAAATCTCGCCAAAAGGATAAATATGACGCTAAATCAATGAAAATGACGACTCGAAGAAAATTCGATGTCTTGGAAAGAGTATAAATATTTACTATAACAATAACATTTTTCCTTAACTGTAAAAGTAGTAAATTCATTCATTATATAAGGAAAGTCTTGTTTTGTCCACATCAGATTTTTTTATATATACAATAGAACTCATTTTTACCTACTTTATTGGAACCAACGGTACGCTGGTTAAGTAAAAATTATTTTAAACAGAGATGATTCATATATGTCAAATCTCCTGCAGCTCTTACATCTGTTAGTAAATTTATAAAAAAAAATTGTGAATGTAAAAAAAAAAAAAAAAAAAAAATCACTAGGCAAATACATTTCGAATTAAAGAGCACATCAGCCACGGTCCTAAACAATAAGTTACTAAGTCTGCAATCGCTAAACATTCTTGGGATCATGTTTTTAATTTTTTCGAATAAGATCGTTGTTACTGCAAATACCATTTTCGAATTGGACTTTCTTGAAAGTGTCTCGATTGTTTCTCAGTCAACGTCAGTTATTAATGGTAAGTCTTCCCTTCTGCTTAGAAATTTCCGGTTCAATTTTTCAATTTCGTTCGATTCCTTCCTATTTCATAAATTTTCATGAATTTTTAATTTAATTTGGTTTTAATAAATAACTGAACAATTGACCTGGATTTTTCGTTGGGAGTGCACTTTTCTCTTTTGCGTTTTACCTTTTATTTATTATGTACATCCTCTTGTCCCATATCCCTCCTCCAGGAGTATTTTCCCTTCTTTTACTTTTCTAGTTGTTGGCAGCACGATTTTTCTATTTTAGCCATTTTTGATGTCCTTGCCTCAGGCCTAGATCTTTCTCTGACGAATGACGTTTACGCTTATTGTGTCTCCTGACATAGAAGGCTATTTTGGGCTTCGAACTCGGTGCCGACTAATAATTTTGTATTATATACAACTTTTAAAGCTATCTTAATTTTATTTTTGAACTGCATGTATAATTAAATTACCATTTAAAATATATATTTAACAGACTGCTAAATAAATTACCATTTAAAATTTATATTTAATATACTGCTAAATAAATTGCCATTTAAAATTTATATTTAACAGACTGCTAAATAAATTAAAATTATAAATTATACATCTTGTAGTGTATAATGAAATGAATAAAAAAAACCCCAATAATCTTCCTAAATGCGCTGCATTTCTATATAATTATAAAGTTACCAAATGCTTTTTTATTTTTTAAACTGGGGAAGCTCCTCCTGTTTTAGATGTTAATGTTTTGGAAGATAGTAGTCTATAGTAAAATACTCCAGTTTCGATGACATTGTATAACTTATGTTGTGCTGTTATGTTTCATTTAGAAATCATTTATCTAAGTTTGGTATAAAAACATTTTACACCATCTGGAACAGTGGACAAGTTTGCATCAGATAGGGTGAGGGAATGGATATCGTACCTCTTTCTTCATCCATTTCGCCAACATTCTCTAGCAACAAAATGCAGATCGCCTCCATTTTTCTATGTATAATCATGGACTTGCCTTTGAAAATAAGAACACTGAAAAATCCCCCCTCAGTCGATTTTAGTCATGCCTCGCAGTTATGCCTCAACCAATTTTATAAAATTACTATTTTTCAATGTACAACCTGTATACAGTTCAATTTTTATCTTACAAAACGGTTCACCTTGTACCGTTTTATTTCAATTGCTTAAAGTATTCTATCTAATAACAAGATCTAAAGCTATTGGGGTTTTGTTTTAGTTTTTACATGTATCATTAATTTACAGCATTATGCATTTTTTCCCATAAATAACACCACAAATTTTCTTTTACCTACTACAATACCAATTTTATAAAACCCTCTTCAATAAGTAAACACGTAAATATTTTTTATGCTTTCAATTTCGAAAATGAATAAGAACTAAATGAAAAATGTAGTTCTTACAATGCCCCTTACACCTCGCATCACGGGCTCTAATGTTAAAGATAACTAATCCTAAAGAGAACCAGCCCCTCCCTTCCCAATACTCAGAAAAGATAAATTATCTTGCACAAAACGCTTTTTAAATGTAGATTAAGATACCAACACATAACTGCAGATCATTTGGTAAAATAACTTCCATTGACAGAGTCGATTTTTATGTTTACGGTGATTAAATTGGTTTATTAAATTAAAGCCTTAAAGCCTGCTTAAGCTGAGAAACCGGTTAAACGGATACAGGTTAGGACAAATTTCACTGTATATGTGTATTGTATGCGAATACAGACTGGGTTGTTATGTCCAAGACGTTTTACCACATTATAATCTTCGATTTTAGGAAACCCTTCGATTTTAGATAATCTTGCATTCCTTGCGTTATTTTGCATGGAGCTACGTTAAGTGTTCTCCATGAAATTTTGAATATTTTTCTTCATCGTTTGAGAACATTTTAATGTTTTTATTAATTTTAATACAGTGATGGATTAGAAATATTTTTTCTTCAGATAGTTGCAATTTATCGGGTATTTCTTCCCAATCTTGCGTTTTGGTCTTGAAAAGATTGCGCATAATAAAAATTATTTTAATTAAAGGGATTATTATTAAATTAACATTATTTTACAAACTACGACACCTGCTACAAATTGGGCGCGATATCTCAGTGGTTAGCGCGCTGGAGTGGCACTCGGTGGGCCCGGGTTCGATTCCAGCCGCTGCCAAAACTGCCGCCGTGTTCACGCGGAGTAGGATCACGTTAAACATGTGGGTCAGTAAGTCCTTCCGAGAGGTTGGTGGTAGGGAAAGGAGGGTACGGTTCCTGTGGATGCTTCCCCCACTGGGTTCCGGTCTAATTTGGGTGGCATTTCCCAACCGTCCAAACAGTTACCTGACACCTTTCTGGTAGGTCGGACGATCTGGGTCTCAACAACAACCTGCTACAAGTTAAGGACCTTAACGTACTTTCAACATAACAAAATTGTAAGAATATGTTGTTTTAATTCTAATTTGTATTATTATAATTATGGCTGTTATGTTTTGATAATTTCCATACGCATTAAAATCAAATATAAATATAAATCAGAATAAGACATTTTTTTATCCTATGTCCATCTCCGACCTCTCGGTCATAAGTCGACGAGCAGCCCAATACAAAGTAGAACGGTAAAAATTGTCACTCAAAACCTTGTCAGTAACACATAAAGGAAAACGGTCAAGAATAGCAGGGCAAATGTTGAGGTGACTCTCAGTCATGGGAACGCCATGGTCGCAAAGAGGGCAGACATCTGTATAGGACACTAAATTAAGAATAAGACATTAAATTAAGCATTCCCTACACTCTTTGTTTTCTGCTGCTCTGATTCATGTGTGCAGTACTCTGAATTTTCTCTCACGAATCTTAAAATAGAATCATATTTACCTTTCATGCAATTACGGAAGATATTTAAATCATATCAACTCGAGTTTCTGATGGATCTAAACGTATGGAGAACTACAAAACACGAAAAACCTAATTCTGGCGTGACGTATGTGTGTATTTATCTGGTTGCTAATTTGCTTGTCTGTTTCTGTCGGTTTATATCTCTGTCTGCTTCTCTATCTATGCGATGGGTGTGTCCACTCTAATTCAAAACTAACCAACAAAATCTCACACAACTTTGTAGGTAAGTTACTTGTGTGTTACCTGGTGTCATTATATTTCTATATGATTTTTTAAAAATGTTTTATTTATTATTATTTTTTTTGCGACATGACTGTCTAAAATCATCAACAAGTGATGTCAAACGTGATGTCTGTCTGTATGTCTGTCTGTGTATATGTCTATCTTTGTGCCTGTTCAATGTATGCATCACCTGTATCTCAAAAACTATTTGACTAAATTTCACAAAATTGATTAGGCAAGTCATTAATAGTATATTCTGGTGTTGACCAGTTTTTGGCACGATTCTTAAAATGACGCCTTGCCTTTTCATCGATATGGTCCGCAAATATCGTCAAAATCTGAAATAAAAACTAAGTTGAATCGCATGTACTTACTTAATACTTGTTTCATATTTTATTTGTGATGTCAAAAATAATGAGACGAATCCCATATTTCTAGATTTTCCAGGTAATTCAATTTTTACTTTCCCTGCAATACATGGTAATGTATAGGGAAAGTATTGGAATCGTGCCGAAAATCGCAACTCGAGTTTTCGACGGATCTACACGTTTCGAGACCTCTAGAATACGAAAAAACCATTTTTAGCGTGACGTCTGTGTGTGTGTCTGTCTGTCTGTCTGTGGGTCTGTCTGTGCAGATTTTGTATCCACTCTAACTAAAAAACTAATGGACCGAATTTCACAAAATTCGGTAGATGAGTCACGTACAGGTCACCCTGGTGCTGATTAGATTTTGGTACGATTCAGAAAAAAATAACCTGCCTTTTTTTGCAGAATGGCCCACAAAAATTATCAAAATCTAAACTAAAAAGCTACGTATGCTCAAATATATCCATTAAATGCTTGTTTAATGCGTAATTTTTAACGAAGAAAAGAATAAGACCAACCCCATTACATTAGGACTAGCCGTTCACGAGATATATTAGTTTTTTTCGTATTTTTCCACGCCACCTTTGAAAATAAGTCCAGTTATCAAAGGAGAACGAAAATTGAATTAAAAGTGAATTAAATTTAATTGAAATAAATAGAACGTGGATATAAGTTTGCAGGGAAAGTCTTGTGCTGCCCACATCAGATTTTTACTTTCCCTGCAATACATGGTAATGCATAGGGAAAATATTGGAATTATGTCGAAAATCGCAACTCGAGTTTTCGACGGATCCATACGTTTCAAGACCTCTTGAATACGAAAAAAACATTTTTAGCGTGACGTCTGTGTGTGTGTCTGTGTGTCTGTCAGTGTGTCTGTCTGTCTGTGTGTCTATGTGTCTGTCTGTGCAGATTTTGTATCCACTCTAACTAATAAACTAATGGACCGAATTTCACAAAATTTGGTAGGTAAGTCACTTGTGAGCGAGTCTGGTTCTGATTAGTTTTGGGTACGGTATGGAACAAAAGAACCCGCCTTTTTTTGCGAAATGGCCCGCAAAAGCTTGTATCCACTCTAACTCAAAAACTACTGGACCGAATTTCACAAAATTTGGTAGATGAGTCACTTGTAGGATACCCTGGTGCTGATTAGATTTTGGTACGATTCAGAAAAAAATTACCTGCCTTTTTTTGCAAAATGGCCCGCAAAAATCGTCAAAATCTAAACTAACGAACTAGGTATACTCAAATATATCCATTAAATGCTCGTTTAATACGTGATTTTTAACGGCAAAAAGAATAAGACCAACCCCATTACACTAGGACTAGCCGTTCACGAGATATTTTAGTTTATCTTACTTTCCCTACTCCACCTTTGAAAGTAAGCCCGGTTACCGAATGAGAACGAAAATGGAATTAAAAGTGAAATAAATTTAATTAAAATAAAGATACGGTTAATCTAAGTCTGCAGGGAAAGTTATGTGCTGCTCACATCAGATTTTTTTTTATCAACTCTAAATAAAACTCTACTAATAGTGCCATTGTCAATACGTACCAGTGCCATTTTGTTTCATTAAACTCAAATTAATTCATTATAAAAAATGAACAAGAAAATAAATTTGAGCCTGTAGGTAAAGTTATGTGCTGTCCACGTCGCATTTTATATTGTGTGCCAAAATCCATTCCACGCCATGGTAGCAATCCATATTATGTGACCTGACTAGATTTTATGTAAATCGGACAGTTTATGATCAAGGGTGGATATATACACCGCACACAATGACACACCTAGATATTGCCCTGAAAGTTTAGGATGTTTCCCGTAATGCAATGCCCAAAAAGTGTAAATTCAATGAAAAGTCGAATCCCAATTTTCGACACCTCGACAATACTTTTCTTATAGACATACTGTGTAATATAGAGAAAGTATAAATAGCGTTTTTATCGCATTTTTTACTTCATGCATTTAAAGATTAAATAAGCAATGCATCTCATGATATATATATATACTTCCAGACACAAAAAAATCGCACACGTCTGAGATTTCATTATCACGGCAATCATATGATTAACTACTATTCCTGGGAAGTAATGTAACTCACGTTCAAGGAGCACGTACATGAATCCAGATTGTTGTTTAATTAAGGAATGAAAGACCTTTAGTGCCTTCACCCAAATCTAATATTCTGCTATCGTGCTTACTTCAGAGCTGATAATTCGATTTTTTTCCTTTTAGATGGAGCCAAACTGTGAGATTGTTAGTTCCGTCTTTTTAGTTTGAAACTAAACATTTTCTGACGTCAAAGGATAGAGTAACTCGATAATTTTTACTGTCCCTGCAATACATTGTAATGTATAGGGAAAGTATTGGAATCATGTCGAAAATCGCAACTCGAGTTTTCGACGGATTTACACGTTTCGAGACCTCTAGAACACGAAAAAACGATTTTTAGCGTGACGTTTGTGTGTCTGTCTGTCTGTGTGTCTGTCTGTCTGTGCAGATTTTGTATCCACTCTAACTAAAAAAGTAATTGACCGAATTTCATAAAATTTGGTAGGTAAGTCATTTGTGGGCGAGTCTGGTGCTGATTAGTTTTGGGTATCATTCGGCACAAAAAACCCGCCTTTTTTGCAAAATGGCCCGCAAAGGTTTGTATCCACTCTAGCTGTAAAACTAATGGACCGAATTCCACAAAATTTGTTAGGTCAGTCACTTACGGGACACCCTGGTGCTGATTAAATTTTGGGTATGATTCGGAAAGAAAAAACCTGCCTTTTTTTGCAAAATGGCCTGCAAAAATCGCCAAAATCTAAAATTAAAAACTACATATGCTCAACCATATTCATGAAATGCTTGTTTAATACGTAATTTTAACGAAGAAAAGAATAAGACCAACCCCATTGCACCAGGACAAGCCGCTCTCGAGACAGTTCAGTTTTTTCGCATTTTCTCAACGCCATCTTTGAAAATAAGTTCAGTTATCAAATGAGAACGAAAATTGAATTAAAAGTGAATTAAATGTAATTAAAATAAAGAGAACGTGAATATAATTCTGCAGAGAAAGTCATGTGTTGTCCACATCAGATTGTTACTTTCACTCCGATACATGGTAATGTATAGGGAAAGTATTGGAATCATGCCGAACATCGCAACTCGAGTTTTCGACGGATCTACACATTTCGAGACCTCTAGAATACGAAAAAACTACTTTTAGCGTGACGTCTGTGTGTGTGTCTGTGTGTCTGTCAGTGTGTCTGTCTGTCTGTGTGTCTATGTGTCTGTCTGTGCAGATTTTGTATCCACTCTAACTAAAAAACTAATGGACCGATTTCCATAAAATTTGGTAGGTGAGTCAGTTGTGGGTGAATCTGGTGCTGTTTAGTTTTTTGTACGATTCGGAATAAAGGAACTAGCCTTTTTTTGCGAAATCGCCTTCAAAAGCTTGTATCCATTATAGCTGAAAAACTAATGGACCAAATTTCACAAAATTCGGTAGATAGGTCACTTGTGGGTCACCCTGGTGCTGATTAGATTTTGGTACGATTTGAAAATAAATAACCTGCCTTTTCTTCCAAAATGAATCCCCAAAATTGCCAAAATCTAAAATAAAAAATGTGATGTGGGCAACACATGACTTTCCTTGTATAATGCAATGAATTTACTACTTTTACAGTAAAAAAATAGGTTTTTCTTATAGCAGATACTTATATTATT
The DNA here is from genome assembly GCA_951213105.1 of Amaurobius ferox. NCBI lineage: Eukaryota > Metazoa > Arthropoda > Arachnida > Araneae > Amaurobiidae > Amaurobius > Amaurobius ferox. Next base: position 84,524,229 of record OX578137.1, read on the forward strand.
TCCAAGATACTGAATTTTCAACAATTAGTCGTTATTTTCATTGATTTAGTGTCATTTGTATCCATTTGGCAAGATTTTCGTTAATTTGGCAACATTTGAAAAAGTCACCAAGTTGGCGACATTCCGCCAAATTCGTCGCCAAAATCTCGCCAAGCTTTATGGACGGAGAAATAAGTTATTCTTATAGTAGATAAATGACTATTGGCGTTCAAATACAAAAGTATTACTCAAAGTATATTTTCTCATAAATGGAACGAGCTAAATCCACGAGAATAATGTCACCAATTTTATCGCATTATATTTCATATGAAAAGTGAACATCATTCTCAACAGCTAATATATTTTTTTTAATTTATGGGATTTTTTTATAAATTTATTTGAAAAAAATATATCGAGAACGGTTCTAAAGTTTATGGCAATCAGTTTATAAGAAAAAATTACATAAGAAATGTCTATTTGCGTAACTTTATTAAAGGTTTTGATATTTTGATGATTTTTTTTCAAAATTTCACTCGAAAATTTTGGGGGGTTCTGTACATTCGATTATGTTTAAGAACAACAGGCTTCCAGTATTCACGGATTGTGATTTTGGTACCAAATTTCATTTGAATCGTTCCATTCGTTCGTGAGATATCGTCTCCACAGTCTCTTTGACACACACACACACACACACACACACACACAAAGAGACACCACCTCAAAAATGTTTGGTTCGTGATCAGGGATGCTTGAAACGTGCTCTCCCGTCGAAAACTCGAATTCGAAATTTCGACCCCGTCACAATAATTTCCTTATATATTATGTATATAAGGAAAGTAAAAAAATCATTGTATTATAGCTGCATAGCTGCATAAGAAAAAAATCATCCTCTTAAAATGCTGATAATTAAATAACCATTTTTAACACTTTACAACATAGGTGAAAAGTGTTTATTACTTTTTTCATTCTGTCATGACTCTATCAAAATGAAATTTTAATACGTAGTTCAGACGGTCTGTTGGATCTATGGGAATCTAAATGACTAGTATCACCCAACTAGTTTTGGATGGAACCCGGATTGAAAAAATGAAATACATTGAACCCTATGGGACCTAAGTTTTCAAACATTTTTAAGCGAATTTAAAATTCAGAAATTTCTTCGAAAGTTTTAGGAAATATTCAAATTATCCCATAAAATATATAAAAAAATGTTCAGTAAAATATATTCAGTAGTTTTTTTAAATATTAATTAAAAAAGTAGTTAAACCCTTTATATGAAGAGGCCACGTGTCCATTATATGAAGACAGCAGGTGACCCACTTCAAAATAAAATAAGTCACCCATCATGTGTCGAAATCGTGATTTTAAAAATTATTTTTCATTTATATTTAGCGTCATATCTGTCCTAAAACTGTTTCACTTTTGCTTAATTTCTCTGCGTCTGTATTCTGAAATAGCACAATGACAATATACAGTATTGTGGCAATTAATTGAGAAATGTCATTTTTTTCGTTTTATCACACGTAAGCTTAGGAAGAAGCACTCCAAATTAGTTCAGAGCTCAAATTGCAGTTATTATCAATGTAGCAGGTGTTCGTATGCACCTGGTAAGTAGCAGGTGTTCAAATTCCTCCGCCAGGTGGCAGGTGTTCCGCAGTGGTAGTTTCTCAGTTGTTGCGGGGCTCATTAGCGTCATGGATATCAGCGCGGAAACACGTGCTAAAGTGATTGCGCTTAGAGAACACACTTCTAAGACGTTCGAGGAAATAGGTAAAGTATGTGGAGTGAGTACAGCAAGTGTCGGGAGGATCTGGAAGCGGTTTCAGGAAGATGCGGCCGAAAAAGATCAACTTCGACTAGTGACGACAAAACGAATGAGTGTTAAAAATCCTCGATTAACAAGTTTTGACCTGTCTAAGTCCATGGTGGCAGCTGGTGTTGATATTGCACCTTCAACAGTGCGATACAGGCTGTTAGAACGCGGACGGAGAGCACATCGACCGTACAAGCAGCAGCTTCTGACGCTTCGCATGCAGAAAAAAAGGTTGGAATGGGCACGGGAATACAAAACATGGACTGAGAAAGGACTGGGAGAAGGTTCTCTTTTCTGACGAAACACATTTTGTGGTTCAGGGATTTAGATCTATGTTCGTGAGAAGGAGCCAAGGAGAACCTCTCAATCAGCACCACATCAATCAAGCACCCAAGCATCCGCCCAAAAAGATGTTTTGGGGTTGTTTCAGCGTTTTGGGGACAGAATATCTTGTTCCCGTAGAGGGAATGATGAACAGTGCCAGTTACGAAGTCATATTGACCCGAAAAGTGCTTCCAACCATGGCTAAACTGTGGCCGAACGGAGATTGCGTTTTCCAACAAGACAGCGCGGCATGTAACACTTCGAAGCGAATCAAAAATTTCTGCTAAAAAAAAATATTAGCGTACTGGATTGGCCCGGGAATTCACCAGACTTGAATCTCATAGAAAATTTGTGGGCTATTGTCAAAAAACGACTTCACAAATTTGACTGTACGACGATGGACAAGCTAATTTCGGCCGTTATTGACATATGGTTCAGAGACGTTGAAATTAAAACTACATGTGCTAGTCTAGTACATTCCATGCCGAAACGTGTCTGTGATGTTATAAAGTCTCGGGGAGGTCATATCACTTATTAGTTTTAAATGTATCCATAGAAAACTTGAATAAAACTGAATTTTATTAAAAAAACCGCATTTCTCAATTAATTGCCACAATACTGTATTTTAGTTTAAATGATCAATGCCATCCATGTTCTGTCGAAATTGTGATTCTTAAAGTTCATTTAAATTTAAATTTAGTGTTGTGTCCGACTTAAAACCGCTTAATTTTTGTGCATCTGTATTCTGAAACAACACAATTACAATATATTTGAGTTTAAATGATCATCAAACTTTGATTATTTCTACAACGAAACCTAATCTTTAGTTATGGAGAATGTAAACTGATTAGGCTGTAAGATGAGGAATCTGTTTAACACAAAATTATTTTGCTCAGGAGTCAGCAACATATATGATATGAATGAAGCAACCATTGATTTTACATAGAGAAGCAGACGATTTAATGGCAGACTTCTTCAATGAAATTTTATGCATAGAGTTAAATTACTTTGGCCTCCGTGGTTTTAAGTTTTAAGTAGAATAAATTATTGTAGTACTGTGATAAATGAAATAAAAATGTATGATTGAAATATTTACTGTTTTTACAAAGAGAAGCAGGCAGGGCGCGATAGCCCTGTGGTTAGCGCACGGAAATTGTAATCGGTAGGCCCGGGTTCGATTTCCGTCGCTGCTAAAACTGCCGCCGTGTTCACGCGGAGTACGATCACGTTAATCATGTGGGTCCATAAGTCGTTCCGACAGGTTGGTGGTGGGGGAAGGCGGATACGGTCCCTGTGGATGCCTTCCCACTGGGTTCCGTTCTAAATTGTGTGGCATTTCCCGGCCGTTCAAACAGTTACCTCATACACCTCTCTGGTTGGTCGGACGGTCTGGGTCTCATCAACAACAGAGAATCACCAGTCGATTTATATTTCGATGACGTCATTTGAATCAAGTTCGTATTTTTCAATGAAGTTTTAAATTTTCAAATATAATTAATTATTGCAGTATTGTGATATATTACCGCTGAATGTATCGCCTTTTAGAGATGTTTAAATAAAATTAAAGTTGGAAAGTGTTTCACATAATCAATGTTTTATGCAGGATTGATCTTTCTTGTGATTTTTTAATACTTTTCGTCGTTGAGTAAGCCTGTGAGAAATAAACCATGGTGATATTTTCCATTTAAATTCATATTTCAAACCTGCGATTTTCAAAAGTGACTAATACGTTCAATAAACTCGCACAAAACTCAGAGATTTAATTTATTTTCATGTTTTGAACAAACTATTTCCAATCTTTTTCTTTAGTAATCATGGAGTTAGAGAGTAGGACTCTTAGTAAAGAGTTTCGTTTTCCATCAATATCTCGACAACCCTTAATTTTAGAAACTCAAAACTTGGACTAAATTTATGCGGGGCTATTTCAAAGATATCCACCAAATCTCATTAAATTCGGTTCAGCCGCTCTTCCGTGATGATGAGACAACCAAAAGTGTGGTTTTTCACTAATATCTCGAGAACCACTGGCCGTAAAAAGACGAAACATGGACTAAATTTTAAGTGGGGCTATTTTGTGACTGCCCACCCAGTTTCATCAAATTCGGTTCAGCTATTCTTCCATGATGTTGGACTATACACACATACATACATAGATTATTTTCTTCTTAATATATATAGATATGCAAGTGTTTTTAAAATTCATTGTCAATAGTTTGCATTTTAATGTATTTTATTATATTTTAATATATATATTTGGTATTGTATTTTATCTTGCACGCTATTAATGGGACTTTTTCCTGTAATTTGCATTCTTTTAAATAAATAAAAATATATATATATATTTAGGAGGTCCCAAAATATGTTTATCTTTTAAACTATTGGATTTGGAAATTTTTCGACAAAAAATATTTCCCCTGTAATGTAGTAATTATGTGAAATCAAACACATGCGGCTTTTGATTGAAATACATGAATAGAACAAATGTCCATCTGCGATCATTTTTGATTCAGAAAAACCTGGATTAACAACGTATGTTGCAATTTTTTCGCTGCATTGATTCAAGCCTTACAAAACACTAGAAATGTGAAGATAACACTAATCCATTGTTTCATAATTTGTTAACTTGCATTTCACACAAAAGCATTTGAAAGATTTTAATTTATGTCTAACGCAAAGCGCATCAAAACATCTGACGAACAGTAGTCGAGTGTTTTATGTCATACAAGGAAATGCGCGCACGCATTTTGAAAGAAAAGTAACAGATTTTAGTGCAATTGCAATTATAAAGCTTTATGTCCACCTATAAAATGGATAAGAGCATTACAGCAGATACTTCAGTTATATTTAACTGTTTCAAAATGAGACGAGCATCTTCTGCTGCGTTTTAGTTCTGGTAAGTAGCATTTCATGAGAAAAATATTATTACTTTCCTTATATACATTATGTATAAGGAAAGTATCGTGACGGGGTCGAAAATTCGAATTCGAGTTTTCGAAGGGAGAGCAAGTTTCAAGCATCCCTGATCATGAATCAAACACTTTTGAAGTGATGTCTGTGTGTGTGTGTGTGTGTGTGTGTGTGTGTGTATCAGTGGAGACGATAACTGACGAACGAATGGACGAAACAAATTTGGTACAAAAATCACAATCCGTAAACACTGGAAGCCTATTGTTTTTATACGCAATCGAATGTTCAGAACCTCCTAAATTTTCGAATGAAATTTTGAAAAAATCGTCAAAAAATCAAAACCACTAATAAAGTTACGCAAATAGACATTTCTTATGTAATTTTTCATTAGAAAACGATTGACATAAATTTTAGAACGCTAACACGAGCCGTTTTTGTGATATTGTACATTTTTCAAAAAAAAAAATATCAAAAAGTCATATAAAATTAAAAAAAAAATTCCTATTGATAAACATGTTCACTTTTCATATGTAATACCATGCGATAAATTGGGTGACATCATTCTCGTAGATCTAGCTCGTTCCATTCATGAAAAAAGATACTCTGAGTAACACTTTTGTATTTGGACGCCAATAGTCATTTATCGGCTGTAAGAATAACTTATTTCTTAGTGCATAACGCTTGGCGACGAATTTGGCGGAATGTCGCCAACTTGGCGACTTTTTGAAATGTTGCTAAATTAACGAAAATTTCGCCAAATGGATAAAAATGACGCTAAATCAATAAAAATGACGACTAATTGTCGAAAATTCAATGTCTTGAAAAGAATATTCGTATCTACTATAAGAAAAACCTATTTTTTACTGTAAAAGTAGTAAATTCATTACATTATATAAGGAAAGTCATGTGTTGCCCACATCAGATTTTTTTTATTGTATAAAATGGATAATTTCAACACTACCATTTGTGTTAATCCAGGACTAATAAACATTGTATCATAGTGTTTTAAACATGAAGGAACCACACAAATATTTAGCAGCCAAGTTGTCGATATCTGGCATTTTTGGACCGAAAACTCATGTTGGAAACTAACAAGCATTCAGAACATATATACAACCCTAAATCAATGGTTTAATGTATGTAATTATTTTTAATAATTTTAACGAATATCAGCTTGGTTCAATAATTCTTGGCGAAACATTTTTGGTGATATTTTGGTTTATATAGCAGATTTAGTTTCAGTTTTGCTATACTCTGGGACAACTTAAAAACTTGTAAAAAGTTTCATATGCACAAATCTAATGCTCCGAATCACTAAGGTTGAATTCATCAATCGCGGTAAGTGATAGGCAAGTAAAAGAAGAGGTGCCATACTTGGCATGTTTATCACTAAAATACGATTTTATGTTTCATTAAACTTTTATATCTGTAATATCATTGTATGAAGAATTCATTACTAATTTTGATATAAATAATACTTACGGAACCAATACATTGTCAATGGATGTGCAAGGGTAAAACTTTGCAATTCATTTTGAAGATAATTTTTTGCAAAGCATTTGCATATCATATACAGTGATTCCAAAAAGTGTTCGAACACTTCGAATTTCAATGAAATACATAGTTCTGCAGTACAAAACCAAAAGAATAACATATGAAAATGTGATAACACTGCTCCCAGAAAAAATAAAGTTCAAAATAAATTGGAAATGAAATATATTACTATTAAGTATTTTGCAACTGTACCTCTTTCATTTTACTTTATTTTTTTAATGGTAAATTAATTTATTTTGCAAATACATTATATTTTTAATTTTTTATATTATATGTTATTTTAATCAGTGAGATGGAAAAGTAAATGACAAAAGTAATTCACAATAATAAGAAGCTAAAAAATGTATTTCTCAAATTTCTTTCCATATATTTAAAATAAGAAATACAAAAAGGACGTATTAGACGAATACAAAAGAGCATTTACTAAGTATTAAAAAAATCAGACGCTTAAATCAATTGAGTAACTGACGATATTTTACTTATCTCATCTTTGTTCAAATCATAAATATTTACTGAAACAAGGCCCCTTCGAAATGTTTAAAGATCGCTTTTAAAATCACAGATTTTAATGAATTATTTTTTTAAATGTTAAAGTAGCATTGGAAGAAATATTAGCAAAGTATCGTTAGCAACTTAGTTTGAGAAACATTTTGAAAGTGATTTGAATTTTTATTTCTTACTTATTCTTTAAGAGAAGTTTATAAAGAAACTGCCGTGGCTGAGCTTTAAAAAAAAATGTGTTTTCTTTTTCTTTCAGTTTGTGTATTTCTTATTCAAAATACATTTTCGCTATTTTGACGGACTTAATTTCCTGTTCGACCTCAATAATGTTACGATGTATCCTCTCAGTTCAAATTTCTGGATACCTAAAACGCTTATTCACGAGCGTGAACAGGAACAATATACAGTAAAACAACAATTAAATATTTAACTGATTTCATAAAACCACTACTGCTCATGAAACATTGACGCATTTCATTTCACAAAACAGCCGCTGCTATTTTCAAAACAGTGAATATCACAGTTCAATGTTCACAGTTCTTATATCACGTCATCTGCTCTCCGAGTGATGACTGCTTTTATCGAATGTCTATTGAAACTTCTGGGAATCTTTTATAGCTCGTAGAATATTGGTTATTTCTAGGTGTTTCTCGGACCTTCTAATAGTTTCCAAATGTCGCCAAAATGTCGATAAATCGCTAAATATGGCAACCCCCTTCCACATGTCAGCATCTGACAAGTCTTGTTGTTGAGACCCAGACCTTCCGACCTACCAGAAAGGTATAAGGTAACTGCTTGGACTGCCGGGAGCGTGTGTGTATGTATGTGTATTTATTTAATGTGCATAAGTCGTTCATATGATTATTTTAACAAAGTAAATAGTAATAATGTTCCTTTTGGTCCTTAAAATCTGCAGAATCCTGAAATCTGCACAAACGTCTAGTTCCAAGCAATGCGGATATGAGGTCACCCACTGTAATTTATACATGTTTTGTCGAAAATAGGACACCATCTATAAATATACTGAAAATGTTCAAATATTTTAATATTTTGAACTATTTTTTTTCGAATAAATAATGTTTTTTCCCGGCTGAGATTTTGTTTCCCTGTGCATGCTTTCACTCAAAATGTCCTCTAAACTATTAAGTACACATATAAGCAGTAAGCGGCAAAAATATTTACGAGAACATACGGTTTCGAGATCGACAATTTGTTATTGCAAAGATTTTTATAGTTTACGAGGAACCATCTTATTAATTTTAAGAATTATGCTAATTTTCCGTTTTTAGAGTTTGTATAATGCATTGTAAAAAAAATTGATGTGGACAACACATGGTTTTCTTTATATAATGCAATGACTTTACTCCTTTTGCAGTCAAAAAGCGGTCAATAAAGTTCAATTGCACATTTGGCGATTTTCCGGATGACAGAATGTAAAACTATTTCAAAGTACCCAATTAACTTATATTTCACACAACTCTCAATTAATAATTGTTTATATTGATAGCTTCCTCAAGTCCATATATTAAAATTAATAATATAAACACCTTGATTTATCTGTATGTTTATCTATCTCTGGATAATTCTTGGTAAAAATTTTGGCGACGAACTTGGCGAGATGTCGCCAACTTGGCGAGTTTTTTTAATGTTGCAAAATTGACGAAAATGTCGCCAAATTGATAAAAATGTCGCAAAAATGATAAATATGACGCCAACTCAATGACATTAATTCTGTTTAGAAAGAGAATAGTATTGTAATGGTATTTCAGTATCGTATGTCTGTTAATCCAACCGTGCCACTTGGCGACAATTTTGGCAGATTTTTTGAAAGGTCTCAAAATTGAGTAAAATGTCACAAAAATTAACGAAAATGTCACCAAATCGATGTAAATTCAATATCTTGGATAGAATATAAGAATTCACTATAAAAAAAGTCATTTCTCTGCTCGTCCATCATTGACGTTTTCGCCAAACGTCAATGATGGACGAACAGAGAAATTACTTTTTTAATAGTGGACTCTTATAAAGAAATGGCAAAGGATATGAGAGAGAAATGGCAAATTATTATAAAGAAGTGGCAAAATATATAAATAGTGGTAAAAGATATGGCAAATGATTTGGGAGGATGTCGCAAATATCTCGATATTAATAAGAATAACGCTAAATGGGAGGTAATGTTTTACAAATTTTGAATTCCGTCATATGACGGGCATACCTTCTAATATTTTAATAATTAATTCACCAATTAGGCTTAATTTTTGCAATTTTGACACAAAATGTTCGACATTCTGGGGCGAAATATCGTCAAGTTGGCGATACTTTGCAAGATTTTTCGCCAAATTTTCCAAATACATTGCAAAGTGTTAGAGACAAACGGAGAAAAGGACATTTCTTATATACAAGAATTTATGCCTCACATATGACGGAAATCAGAACTTGTGAAAAATTACTTCTCATTTGGCGTCATTTTTATCAATTTGGCGAAATTACTGTCACTTTGGCAACATTTAAAAACGTCGCCATGTTTTGCGATGTCTCGCTAAATTTTTTGCCAAGCGTTACGAACGAAGAAATGGGTTATTCTTATAGTCTATTATTATGTTCTTTCCAAGATATTGAATTTTCATCAATTTGTTGTCAATTCTTTGACTCAGCTTCAATTTCATCTATTTGACGAATTTTTATCAATTGGGAGACATTTTTGTCAATTTGACGACATTTAAAATGTCACCACGTTAGAGATATTCCGACAATTGTGTCACCAATATTTTTTCCAAACGTTACGGACGGAAAAATAGGTTATTCTTATATTGCACTTGTGGCGATATAGAAATAAGAAATCTATAAGGTACACTTTTAATTACTAAATTCATTATTTTTAATCACATTAACATTGCCGTAAATTCATATATATATAGTGGAATTATCATTAAACGTACATTGATCGTTATTGTGCCGCAATAAACCCTCCAATAATTTTTACCTTTTGTGTAAGTCCTGAAAAGAATTATTAATTAATATAATGCTAAATTGATCACACCATTTAAACTTAAACAATACCATTTATTAACAACATCAATTTATCAATAACATCAATTTTCATTAATTATTTTAGCGAGGGGACATATGCGACCAGAATTATTAGATTTACAATAGTGTCTAGAACCTGTGATAATCTGAGCACATACCTTCCAGTTTAGTCTTGGGCTTATCATCTCTTAAAGGCTTGCATCAGTCTTATACTGCCTTAACTCTGTGGTGTGTGGCTCCTCCTCGTATTTTTAATGCACTCGCCATTTGATCTCTTTCCATTACTTTGGAACCTTTAAGGGACACTCTACAAATATGTTAGGTTTTTCATTTCTCTCTACTCGTGCTCTAGTCAAAATCGTGATCGTTGCTCTTTTCATGTCTGATCTCCATCTCTGCTTCTCGTTCTCTCATCTCTGATTTCGTCCACAACTGCACTCTTTTTCTTTTCGTCTGTGGTTCCTTCGGTGAGTGTCTGGGGGGGGGGGGAGGTGGCTCCGCCTTTACTTCTTTGGCGCTCATTGGTTCTTCTTAACCCAATGGCATCATTTCACATTTAGTATGGCCCAGCTCATCCCCTCTGGTACTGCACCCCTAAATTTATAGTCTTTGACCTTAAAGTTCACGTTGTCATAAACCCCGGCGCTAGCCAGACTATAGCTTTGTTTGCCGTTCTAGGCATCATAAATACTCACATAAAATTGGTTCATCAAATGTGAGAACACTTTCTGGTCTCACAGTACTCGTATATTCTTATATTTTTTCCAAGATATTGAATTTCCGTCAATTTGTCGCAACTGCCATTGATTTAGCGTAATTTTTATCAATTTGGCGACATTTTCGTTAATTTGGAAATATTTAAAACATTCGTCGTGTTAGAAACGGTTCTCCAATTTCTTCGCCAAAATCTTACCAAGCGTTATGGACGGGGAAATAAATTATTCTTATAGTAGATAAATGACTATTGGCATTCAACTACAAAAGTCTTCTTCAGCCCCTCTGGTACTGCACCCCTAAATTTATTGTCTTTGACCTTAAAGTTCACGTTGTCTTTTACGTTGTCTTTTACGTCTCACGTTATTTTTTTAATTTCATGTGATTTTTTGATAAATTTATTGGAAAATGCGCAATATCTCGAGTACGGTTCATGCTAGTGTTCTAAAGTTTACTTCGATCGTTTTCTAACGAAACATTACATAAGACATGGCTATTTGCTTAGCTTTATGAAATGTTATGATTTCTTGATTTTTCAGAATTTCACTCGAAAATTTAGTGGGGGTTCAGAACATTGGATTGGATTGTGTTTATAAACAATAGGCTTCCAGTGTTCACTGATTGTAATTTGTGTAACAAATTTCGTTCCAATCGCTCTATTGTTCGTCATATTTCGTATCTAAAGATTGACTGATAAACACACACACATACACACACACATACTTACACACACACATGCATACACACACACATACTTACACATGCATACACACAAATTTACACGCACACACATACACACAGACTTAAACACACACACATACACACACACGTTCGCACACACAGAGAGAGACATCAACTCAAAAATTGAATGCTACAATTCAAATTTTAATTTCAGCACAAATCAATTTATATATGCCACCGCAAAATAAGTGTCCATTACTTTTATAATGCAGATACAGATAACACCGTACTCCAAATCTCGAAACCATAATTGTAGCATCATACTCATAACCTCAAAGACTCTCAAACAGGATATCTCTGGAGTACGAAAGGGAGGGGTTGCCTCGACTTGTGTACAAAAATTTGTGCCTTATATCTCACCCCCCTGTATCCCATATCTTGCCTTGATAGGGTGAAGAATCTGCTGACTGCTAAATTCTTTAAAAAGGCAAATACATGGCTGTGTTAAAAAATTTATAATTAATCAAAATATGGGATTATGTAATTATGTTTTTCTGGAGTAGTCTGTAATATATTTAGGAGCTGCTGTTAATATATGAACGCTGAATGGTATGTTAAATTTTGTGTATTGTAATCTAAAAATCGGAGACGTTTAAAACGCTCGAAATATATATATGTATTACACAATATGTCATTAACTTTTGTCTATACATCGTATGGACTGCGTTCGAAGTTTGTTTTAAAGAGAATAGTTTGAACTTTCCCACGGTATCAAGATGGAAACTTAGTGATAATAATTTAGAAAGAAGTAAATAACTTGCATTATGTGGGGAAAGTCCTATGCTACCCACATCAATTTTGTTAATTTAATACAGTTTGAGGAGCTTTAGTCAGAACATCGTCAGAACAGTGACGTCAGAACATCGTCCATCTCCCCTCTACCATAGAAACAGCGTGCGTCTGAGCGGGCATGTGGGTGAAAAATCGATCCCTGCTTTCGCGCTTTGGCGAAGAAATTGAATATCATTACATCCATAAAATCCGGATCGTGCCTTTACTTTTCCTATTTCGTGACAAGATTTGGCTCGTAAGAAAACCTGATCTTTGAGCTTCCTAGAAATGTAAATTATTAATCAAAGTTGTCGGTACTTTTCCCGAAGCGAGAACCGAAAGTCCGTTTTTTTTAGTCGAAAGTGACTTTCGTTTTAAAATCTTTAAAAAATATTAGAATTTGTCCCTGAGATTTGAAATTGTTATATTTTTACTCGCAATTGTTTGCTCTTTCCAGTCTTGTGATTTGTTTTGTCCTACGACGTCGAGATGGTGGAGAAAAAAGGGGAAAAAGAGCAAAAACGGTCGAAATCGCATAAAACATTAAGTAACAACAAAATAAATTCAAATTTTAAAATTCGGTTTTCATCTGTCACCTCCCCCCCCCTCCCCTTGGGCTTCGGTTGCCAAATTTCGTAGCTCTGCGACGCGCGGTCGCTGAGCATATAGTGTATAAGGCAGACACACAGACAGACATTGCCTTTTATTATATAGATGAATTTTTCTTTATTTTAGACCATCTACTTTAATAACTATATAATCTTTTATAAAAACGCATATTCGCTCCTATCATTTAAAACTATAATTAAAATATTATACACAGAGGAGAGATGATATCTACACAAAGTTCGTTCTACGATTCGTTTTAGATTAAATATTTCAATAAGATCAAACAAATAGACTGTGGACAATCTGATCATATTTAGGCACAAAAGAAAGGGGAGGTTCAAACCGTGATGAAGATGAAAAAGATTAATAATACCATTTGATAATTGCAACTCAATATCGCTATTTTCACTTTATATTGAAGACAAAAAAATATTTTTTTCATCGGGAAATAATTAATCTTTGCAACACAATATTATCTCTATTTCTTCGATTTCATTTCAAGAAAGATAACTTTTAAAACTAATTTAAAACGATATGCTGCAAATGTCCCTCCCCCACGTTTATTATAGAATGGTTTATAACAAAGAGTAATGGTTGGAAGCAGTTTAAATAGTTTATAATAATTCGGAAATAAGAAAATGGGGAAAATAGTGGGGAAAATGGTGTATTGATTATAATCGACATTATTAAAAAAAAAATTGTGTGCGGGATTGTTTTAACGACTTTGAAGCAGTTTGGCTGTTGGAAACGTACGTCACATTATGAGCGAGTTCGACAGCAATAAAAAGATCTGATGTGGGTAGCACATGACTTTCTCTGCATAATAAAATGTAAGAAAATGAATAGGATTCGAACTCACTGATTATAACAATTGAACTAAATTACGTTCGAAAATATCTATCCTTTGTAAGATATCATAACCACACACACGCACATATACAGAGAGAGAGAGAAACAGAGAGTAAGATCACTTTAAAAGTATTCGGATGAAGTTTAGAGATGTTTAAAGCATACTCTTCCGTCTGAAATTTGAATTCGATTTTTTAAATCCATCACAATATTTTTCCTATTTATTAAAACTTACATTTTAAATAAATACTAAGTTATGAAGTGTTTCTATCAACGATTAACAATTTAATTCATTTATTATAATATTAATGAAATGTTACTCGCTATGTTCTTCCAATTGGCTGTTGGAATCTTACGTCACATTATGAGCGAGTTGGACAGCAATAAAAAGATCTGATGTGGGTAGCACATGACTTTCTCTGCATAATAAAATGTAAGAAAATGAATAGGATTCGAATTCACTGATTATAACAATTGAACCAAATTACGTTCGAAAATATCTATCCTTTGTAAGATATCATAACCACACACACGCACATATACAGAGAGAGAGAGAGACAGAGAGTAAGATCACTTTAAAAGTATTCGGATGAAGTTTAGAAATGTTTAAAGCATACTCTTCCGTCTGAAATTTGAATTCGATTTTTTAACTCCATCACAATATTTTTCCTATTTATTAAAACTTACATTTTAAATAAATACTAAGTTATGAAGTGTTTCTATCAACGATTAACAATTTAATTCATTTATTATAATATTAATGAAATGTTACTCGCTATGTTCTTCCAATTGGCTGTTGGAAACGTACGTCACATTATGAGCGAGTTCGACAGCAATAAAAAGATCTGATGTGGGTAGCACATGACTTTCTCTGCATAATAAAATGTAAGGAAATGAATAGGATTCGAATTCACTGATTATAACAATTGAACCAAATTACGTTCGAAAATATCTATCCTTTGTAAGATATCATAACCACACACACGCACATATACAGAGAGAGAGAGAGAGAGAAAGTAAGATCACTTTAAAAGTATTCGGATGAAGTTTAGAGATGTTTAAAGCATACTCTTCCGTCTGAAATTTGAATTCGATTTTTTAACTCCATCACAATATTTTTCCTATTTATTAAAACTTACATTTTAAATAAATACTAAGTTATGAAGTGTTTCTATCAACGATTAACAATTTAATTCATTTATTATAATATTAATGAAATGTTACTCGCTATGTTCTTCCAATTGGCTTTTGGAAACGTACGTCACATTATGAGCGAGTTCGACAGCAATAAAAAGATCTGATGTGGGTAGCACATGACTTTCTCTGCATAATAAAATGTAAGAAAATGAATAGGATTCGAATTCACTGATTATAACAATTGAACCAAATTACGTTCGAAAATATCTATCCTTTGTAAGATATCATAACCACACACACGCACATATACAGAGAGAGAGAGAGACAGAGAGTAAGATCACTTTAAAAGTATTCGGATGAAGTTTAGAGATGTTTAAAGCATACTCTTCCGTCTGAAATTTGAATTCGATTTTTTAACTCCATCACAATATTTTTCCTATTTATTAAAACTTACATTTTAAATAAATACTAAGTTATGAAGTGTTTCTATCAACGATTAACAATTTAATTCATTTATTATAATATTAATGAAATGTTACTCGCTATGTTCTTCCAATTGGCTGTTGGAAACGTACGTCACATTATGAGCGAGTTCGACAGCAATAAAAAGATCTGATGTGGGTAGCACATGACTTTCTCTGCATAATAAAATGTAAGAAAATGAATAGGATTCGAATTCACTGATTATAACAATTGAACCAAATTACGTTCGAAAATATCTATCCTTTGTAAGATATCATAACCACACACACGCACATATACAGAGAGAGAGAGAGAGAGAGAGAGAGTAAGATCACTTTAAAAGTATTCGGATGAAGTTTAGAGATGTTTAAAGCATACTCTTCCGTCTGAAATTTGAATTCGATTTTTTAACTCCATCACAATATTTTCCCTATTTATTAAAACTTACATTTTAAATAAATACTAAGTTATGAAGTGTTTCTATCAACGATTAACAATTTAATTCATTTATTATAATATTAATGAAATGTTACTCGCTATGTTCTTCCAATTGGCTGTTGGAATCTTACGTAACATTATGAGCGAGTTGGACAGCAATAAAAAGATCTGATGTGGGTGGCACATGACTTTCTCTGCATAATAAAATGTAAGAAAATGAATAGTATTCGAATTCACTGATTATAACAATTGAACCAAATTACGTTCGAAAATATCTATCCTTTGTAAGATATCATAACCACACACACGCACATATACAGAGAGTAAGATCACTTTAAAAGTATTCGGATGAAGTTTAGAGATGTTTAAAGCATACTCTTCCGTCTGAAATTTGAATTCGATTTTTTAACTCCATCACAATATTTTTCCTATTTATTAAAACTTACATTTTAAATAAATACTAAGTTATGAAGTGTTTCTATCAACGATTAACAATTTAATTCATTTATTATAATATTAATGAAATGTTACTCGCTATGTTCTTCCAATTGGCTGTTGGAAACGTACGTCACATTATGAGCGAGTTCGACAGCAATAAAAAGATCTGATGTGGGTAGCACATGACTTTCTCTGCATAATAAAATGTAAGAAAATGAATAGGATTCGAATTCACTGATTATAACAATTGAACCAAATTACGTTCGAAAATATCTATCCTTTGTAAGATATCATAACCACACACACGCACATATACAGAGAGAGAGAGAGACAGAGAGTAAGATCACTTTAAAAGTATTCGGATGAAGTTTAGAGATGTTTAAAGCATACTCTTCCGTCTGAAATTTGAATTCGATTTTTTAACTCCATCACAATATTTTTCCTATTTATTAAAACTTACATTTTAAATAAATACTAAGTTATGAAGTGTTTCTATCAACGATTAACAATTTAATTCATTTATTATAATATTAATGAAATGTTACTCGCTATGTTCTTCCAATTGGCTGTTGGAAACGTACGTCACATTATGAGCGAGTTCGACAGCAATAAAAAGATCTGATGTGGGTAGCACATGACTTTCTCTGCATAATAAAATGTAAGAAAATGAATAGGATTCGAATTCACTGATTATAACAATTGAACCAAATTACGTTCGAAAATATCTATCCTTTGTAAGATATCATAACCACACACACGCACATATACAGAGAGAGAGAGAGAGAGAGAGAGAGAGTAAGATCACTTTAAAAGTATTCGGATGAAGTTTAGAGATGTTTAAAGCATACTCTTCCGTCTGAAATTTGAATTCGATTTTTTAACTCCATCACAATATTTTCCCTATTTATTAAAACTTACATTTTAAATAAATACTAAGTTATGAAGTGTTTCTATCAACGATTAACAATTTAATTCATTTATTATAATATTAATGAAATGTTACTCGCTATGTTCTTCCAATTGGCTGTTGGAATCTTACGTAACATTATGAGCGAGTTGGACAGCAATAAAAAGATCTGATGTGGGTGGCACATGACTTTCTCTGCATAATAAAATGTAAGAAAATGAATAGGATTCGAATTCACTGATTATAACAATTGAACCAAATTACGTTCGAAAATATCTATCCTTTGTAAGATATCATAACCACACACACGCACATATACAGAGAGTAAGATCACTTTAAAAGTATTCGGATGAAGTTTAGAGATGTTTAAAGCATACTCTTCCGTCTGAAATTTGAATTCGATTTTTTAACTCCATCACAATATTTTTCCTATTTATTAAAACTTACATTTTAAATAAATACTAAGTTATGAAGTGTTTCTATCAACGATTAACAATTTAATTCATTTATTATAATATTAATGAAATGTTACTCGCTATGTTCTTCCAATTGGCTGTTGGAAACGTACGTCACATTATGAGCGAGTTCGACAGCAATAAAAAGATCTGATGTGGGTGGCACATGACTTTCTCTGCATAATAAAATGTAAGAAAATGAATAGGATTCGAATTCACTGATTATAACAATTGAACCAAATTACGTTCGAAAATATCTATCCTTTGTAAGATATCATAACCACACACACGCACATATACAGAGAGTAAGATCACTTTAAAAGTATTCGGATGAAGTTTAGAGATGTTTAAAGCATACTCTTCCGTCTGAAATTTGAATTCGATTTTTTAACTCCATCACAATATTTTTCCTATTTATTAAAACTTACATTTTAAATAAATACTAAGTTATGAAGTGTTTCTATCAACGATTAACAATTTAATTCATTTATTATAATATTAATGAAATGTTACTCGCTATGTTCTTCCAATTGGCTGTTGGAATCTTACGTAACATTATGAGCGAGTTGGACAGCAATAAAAAGATCTGATGTGGGTGGCACATGACTTTCTCTGCATAATAAAATGTAAGAAAATGAATAGGATTCGAATTCACTGATTATAACAATTGAACCAAATTACGTTCGAAAATATCTATCCTTTGTAAGATATCATAACCACACACACGCACATATACAGAGAGTAAGATCACTTTAAAAGTATTCGGATGAAGTTTAGAGATGTTTAAAGCATATTCTTCCGTCTGAAATTTGAATTCGATTTTTTAACTCCATCACAATATTTTTCCTATTTATTAAAACTTACATTTTAAATAAATACTAAGTTATGAAGTGTTTCTATCAACGATTAACAATTTAATTCATTTATTATAATATTAATGAAATGTTACTCGCTATGTTCTTCCAATTGGCTGTTGGAATCTTACGTCACATTATGAGCGAGTTGGACAGCAATAAAAAGATCTGATGTGGGTGGCACATGACTTTCTCTGCATAATAAAATGTAAGAAAATGAATAGGATTCGAATTCACTGATTATAACAATTGAACCAAATTACGTTCGAAAATATCTATCCTTTGTAAGATATCATAACCACACACACGCACATATACAGAGAGTAAGATCACTTTAAAAGTATTCGGATGAAGTTTAGAGATGTTTAAAGCATACTCTTCCGTCTGAAATTTGAATTCGATTTTTTTACTCCATCACAATATTTTTCCTATTTATTAAAACTTACATTTTAAATAAATACTAAGTTATGAAGTGTTTCTATCAACGATTAACAATTTAATTCATTTATTATAATATTAATGAAATGTTACTCGCTATGTTCTTCCAATTGGCTGTTGGAAACGTACGTCACATTATGAGCGAGTTCGACAGCAATAAAAAGATCTGATGTGGGTAGCACATGACTTTCTCTGCATAATAAAATGTAAGAAAATGAAGAGGATTCGAATTCACTGATTATAACAATTGAACCAAATTACGTTCGAAAATATCTATCCTTTGTAAGATATCATAACCACACACACGCACATACACAGAGAGTAAGATCACTTTAAAAGTATTCGGATGAAGTTTAGAGATGTTTAAAGCATACTCTTCCGTCTGAAATTTGAATTCGATTTTTTAACTCCATCACAATATTTTTCCTATTTATTAAAACTTACATTTTAAATAAATACTAAGTTATGAAGTGTTTCTCTCAACGATTAACAATTTAATTCATTTATTATAATATTAATGAAATGTTACTCGCTATGTTCTTCCAATTGGCTGTTGGAATCTTACGTCACATTATGAGCGAGTTGGACAGCAATAAAAAGATCTGATGTGGGTGGCACATGACTTTCTCTGCATAATAAAATGTAAGAAAATGAATAGGATTCGAATTCACTGATTATAACAATTGAACCAAATTACGTTCGAAAATATCTATCCTTTGTAAGATATCATAACCACACACCCGCACATATACATAGAGTAAGATCACTTTAAAAGTATTCGGATGAAGTTTAGAGATGTTTAAAGCATACTCTTCCGTCTGAAATTTGAATTCGATTTTTTAACTCCATCACAATATTTTACCTATTTATTAAAACTTACATTTTAAATAAATACTAAGTTATGAAGTGTTTCTATCAACGATTAACAATTTAATTCATTTATTATAATATTAATGAAATGTTACTCGCTATGTTCTTCCAATTGGCTGTTGGAATCTTACGTCACATTATGAGCGAGTTGGACAGCAATAAAAAGATCTGATGTGGGTAGCACATGACTTTCTCTGCATAATAAAATGTAAGAAAATGAATAGGATTCGAATTCACTGATTATAACAATTGAACCAAATTACGTTCGAAAATATCTATCCTTTGTAAGATATCATAACCACACACACGCACATATACAGAGAGAGAGAGAGACAGAGAGTAAGATCACTTTAAAAGTATTCGGATGAAGTTTAGAGATGTTTAAAGCATACTCTTCCGTCTGAAATTTGAATTCGATTTTTTAACTCCATCACAATATTTTTCCTATTTATTAAAACTTACATTTTAAATAAATACTAAGTTATGAAGTGTTTCTATCAACGATTAACAATTTAATTCATTTATTATAATATTAATGAAATGTTACTCGCTATGTTCTTCCAATTGGCTGTTGGAATCATACGTCACATTATGAGCGAGTTGGACAGCAATAAAAAGATCTGATGTGGGTGGCACATGACTTTCTCTGCATAATAAAATGTAAGAAAATGAATAGGATTCGAATTCACTGATTATAACAATTGAACCAAATTACGTTCGAAAATATCTATCCTTTGTAACATATCATAACCACACACACGCACATATACATAGAGTAAGATCACTTTAAAAGTATTCGGATGAAGTTTAGAGATGTTTAAAGCATACTCTTCCGTCTGAAATTTGAATTCGATTTTTTAACTCCATCACAATATTTTTCCTATTTATTAAAACTTACATTTTAAATAAATACTAAGTTATGAAGTGTTTCTATCAACGATTAACAATTTAATTCATTTATTATAATATTAATGAAATGTTACTCGCTATGTTCTTCCAATTGGCTGTTGGAATCTTACGTCACATTATGAGCGAGTTGGACAGCAATAAAAAGATCTGGTGTGGGTAGCACATGACTTTCTCTGCATAATAAAATGTAAGAAAATGAATAGGATTCGAATTCACTGATTATAACAATTGAACCAAATTACGTTCGAAAATATCTATCCTTTGTAAGATATCATAACCACACACACGCACATATACAGAGAGAGAGAGAGACAGAGAGTAAGATCACTTTAAAAGTATTCGGATGAAGTTTAGAGATGTTTAAAGCATACTCTTCCGTCTGAAATTTGAATTCGATTTTTTAACTCCATCACAATATTTTTCCTATTTATTAAAACTTACATTTTAAATAAATACTAAGTTATGAAGTGTTTCTATCAACGATTAACAATTTAATTCATTTATTATAATGTGATAAGGCTTTCACACCTCTGTGTTAAAATTGTATATTAAAGTATTGTTTTATTTCTGTGTGATTGAAAGTGTCAATTTCGAAATGTAAATGTCTTTTCTACATGTTTTCAATTACATTGACTTTTAAGGGAAGTGAACTCTAAAATCGCAAAAGTGTTTATGTTCCAGAAAAATAGTAATAGTTTTGTATTTTCGCTTCTCGGTCGCTAGTTGGGAACTTGCAGGTTGTGCGCACGCGCGCGTTTTGAAAAAGGATTTTGGAAGCAGTGTGGAAGGAGTCGTGGAAAAATGTAGACGTGTGTGTTTGATTCGCGTATGATCGCGAATTTTAAGAAAAGGTGGATTAATTTTGAAAGTGGAAGGATGTGATTAAAATATGTAACATAGTTCGACAAGTTGTGCGTAGAGTCGTTTGGCTCGGTTCAGAGATGAGTCACTCGTGTTTTTAAATGAATCAGCCTGGTAGTAATGGAATAATGAGTCTTGTAAAAAGAGAAAATGGTTCTTTCACTGGTCGGCTTGAATCGCTGATAGGGCAAGAGGGAAAGCTCATTTTATAGCGATTTGTATTTGCCTGACTCCTCCTTGTGTCCTAAGGTACGAATCAACCAATCTCCGTAACCAATCAAGATGTTGAATTCCGCCAGCATGATGTTGTGTAGTCAAGTTTCCCGACCATTATGGATTTTGTTCTGCGCAAGAATCTCGATGAGTTTATGCCGAGAGTCCATCCTGATATCCTTTCCCATGGTACAGAATTGTAAATGTTATATTTAAAAGAGACGAGGTAAAGTTTTATATATATTTAGTCTTCCACCTAACGAATAGAGTGTTAATTGTCAAATCCTCGTGTGTATCGAGTCATTGATGATGTTATATGAAAATGTTGTATATGTTCAAAGTATACAAATGTCGTATATAAATGTCAAGTATAATATGAGGAATATTGTGTTTATTTTATGTATCAGAAAATATGTGTATTCTCTTGGTTCCTCTTCCTCCAGGGGTGTTCTTAATGGTCACCCTACCGAGTGTAACTCTGAGTTATTGCGAGAAATGCTTGTACTCTACTGTTTTCGATCAACTGCCTTGTTATTTCATGTTTAATAAATGTGTTTGATTTCAAAACTTTGTCTTCTCTGTCGAGTATACCAAAACGTTCGCGACAGAATTGGTGCCGTTACTTTTCTCGGTGAGTGGGGAAGAGCTGAGAGAATTAAAATTTTTAAAAATTTTCTTAAGAATTGAAATTTTGAAGGTTAAAAATTACCGTTGTGCTAAAATGAGTGTTTTCTTAAGTAAACAGAGTTCCATGTTCTGCTTTCGGTGTTCTCAAAAACGAGTGTTCTTGGAATTTGATATGTGCCATTTGATAAAAAAAAATTGATTTGTTTGCATATTTATGTCATTTGATTTGATAAAAACTGGTTTTATTGTAAATACTGTTTAAGAACATTGCAATTGCATATTGTGTTAAACTATATTGTTATGCAAAATGGCTCCAATTACTAGAAACAAAAAAGTAAATGTCGGTAAGATGAGTAAAAATTCAAGTAAAAAATTAAATTCCTCCTTGAATTTGTCGCTTGATATTGCTACTGAGTCGGATACTGTTAATTCTAGAAGTAAAGTTAAAAATGTTAGCCGCAAAGCTAAATCTAATGAGGAAAATATATCAGATAAATCGCCGGTATGTCTGAATTCTTCTTCTGGCACTTTGCCAAATCAAAACAGTGCTTCATCGGTAAATGATAACATGTTAAAATCATTCCATATTTTCACACCTAAGTTCGCACATCATATTCCAAAATTCTCGGGAAATTCAGAGCTTTCGTTGTCACAGTTTTTGGAAAAGTTAAATTTAGTAGCCACTCATGCAAACTGGAGTGAGTGTGACAAATTAGTTTGTTTGAGATTGAATTTAGAGGGGGAAGCAAATAGATTGATTGAAGAGAATCCAAAGCACAGAAATTGTAAAAATTTGCAGGAAATTATTCACATTTTGAAAGATCATTTTGAAGTGACCGAAAATGTTACTAAAAACATAATTTCACTCGTGAACTTTACACAGAGACCAAATGAGTCGGTTAAACAGTTTTCGATGAGAATCGAAGCTGCTTCATTTAAGGTTGTTCCGGAAGATGTAGATTCCGAAAGTGAGAATAAAATCAGGCAAACACTTTTAAAAACTTCATTTATTAATGGTTTATATCCGGAACTAAAAAGATTGGTGTTGTCACAAAACCCTAGAGATTTTTATTCGGCTAGAAAACTTGCAATTCTTGAGGAATCTATTTTAAATGAAAATAATGCTATGTACTTGACTAATCCGGTACTTACAAAAAAAGGTGTTCTCACACCAGAAAAATATGTTCTCACACCAGATCAAAGTGAAAGTATGTCAGATTTAAAAAGAAAAGTGTTAGAACAGGAAAGGGACATTGAATTTCTTAGGGGTAAAATAGAAAAATTTAAGTTTAATTCAGATAAAGTTAACGAAAAGCGTTCACCGCGTCCAAAGTGTGACAAATGTGGTAAATTAGGTCACGTTCAAGAACAGTGTTGGAAAAAGGTTTTTCAAAAAAGAGATGCGTACGGTATAAAATGTAGGAAAATTTATACCAGTCCTGGAACTAGGTATCACCAGGGTGAAAGACACAGAGGGCAAATGTCTGCAAATGAGTGGAAGTATAGAAAGCAAGGAACGCAAAATTATAAAAATAAGGAGTCATATAAATCTTGGCAAAATTCCAAAAATCATTCTTCTGGGAATCAGAGTAGATATCCCATGCACAATTATAATAATAGAAAAACTTTTGATAGGCAAACATCACATTTTGAGGAAAATAATATTTGTCATAATATTACAAATTCTTTGTCATCTTCTTCTATTATAAAAGGAAAATTAGTGAGCAGTGAAGTGTCAATATTGATTGATACGGGTAGTTCAATTAATTTAGTGTATGAGGAAGCTTTAAATACTGTACCCATTGCACATATGTTGCTAACATACAAACCAACAATTTTGCGTAGCTTTAGTTCACAAGATACTAAAGTTGAATGTTTAGCCACTATTTCATTAAATTTGGGAAAAGAAAGATTCCCTACCGAATTTTTTGTGTTAAAATCACCAGCTCCTATTTCATATAATGTAATCCTTGGTAACAAGTTTTTACATAAACATAATGCTATTATAGATTATAATCACTTCTGTTTTAAGTTTTCAAACTCTTCCATTCCTTTTGAAGTTATCAAGCAAACAACTGAAGTTAACTTTGTCATTCAACACAAAAACAATCCATGTAATCAGCAATTGGTCCACGTTAATAGATTAACTCCTTTACCTCCTAGACGTAGTGAATTGATTTCTGGCACATATAATGATAACATTGATAATTCTTCAACTCAAGAAACAAGACAATTTAAAAGTAGATATTTTCTAAACCATCAAAATAGGGTTAAAACTCAAAATGTTCCTAATTCACACAAGTATGACTTGCGCCCAAGAGGCCAATTTATTCATTAAAGTTACTTGTCAATTAAGGCAATATGTCAAGAGAGCAATTGGCTCAAAAGTAAAGTAAAATATTTAGATTGTGAAATTCTCACATTTTCAAAAAAAGACTGATATTGTTGTGAGATAGACAGTTGTGTTTCATAATATTATATTTTCAATTGTTTCACAAAATGCTTTGCAAAACTGTATGCTATGTTAAAATGGATCCAATATTTCTGAACTTCTGTGTAATTTGCTTTATGTGTCAGTCAGCTGAATGTTCTGTACTGCAAGTTCTGTGCCAGTGCAGCTTTCTGAATGTGAGTGCCATGTTAATCAGGTTGAAGTAGTGTTTTAAAATTCTAAATACTTAAATAATAATTTTTTTTTGCTTTACTTTAATGATAAGCAGTAATGTTTTAAAGTAATTTTAAGATAATTAAGTACTTGATGGATTAGAGTTTTGGTAAGGATTTTTAAGGATAACTGATAATTTTTATCTCTGTTTTATTTTATGAATGTGTGAATGATTTTTTTTTAATTTAAAGGTCTAGTAAATTTTAGAAATTTTTTTTTGTCATTTGGTGTTTGTTGACTTATTGGTTGGGGGTACCGCCACCTCTAGGTTTGCAACTTTCTAATGGACTTGTTTCTTGCCTGGGTGCCTGATCAACATTCTTGGTTTGAAAATTTGTCTCATTTTCTAAATTAGTAATTTTTTTTTTAAATGTCTTTTAAAGTAATTTGTTGGCAAGGTTGGATAATAGTTAATAAATTGATTTCTGTGAAAAGTAAATTTATAGAATTTTAATTGTAAAATTTTTGAAGAAAGAAAACTTTTTGTTTAGTTAAACTTTTTGTGAGTTGAGTAAATTAAATTTTCATGTCTCTGTGGTACTCACCAGAAAATGTATTAGTGTTTAAATTTTAAAAGGGGCAATTTCATCATTTGTGTCTTGTTAATTTGGTGTTGTCTTGTAAAGGTCTATGCTTGTATTGAGACTTATTTTTTTTGACTCACGAGTCAAACTTTAGGCCACTCTTGGATTTTGGTTATTATGCTGGTCATGATCTTGTTTGTTTTTGTTTTTTTCTTTGATGTACATGTACATCGCTCAAAATTTACACTAAATTCCTCTCAATGGAACATATGTCATTGGGAACTTAATGCAGGTATTTTCATAGTATTGTGTGGAAAAATTCCCCGCTTTGCAGGAAATTTTTCTCCCGGGCCCCAAAGGAGTGTGATAAGGCTTTCACACCTCTGTGTTAAAATTGTATATTAAAGTATTGTTTTATTTCTGTGTGATTGAAAGTGTCAATTTCGAAATGTAAATGTCTTTTCTACATGTTTTCAATTACATTGACTTTTAAGGGAAGTGAACTCTAAAATCGCAAAAGTGTTTATGTTCCAGAAAAATAGTAATAGTTTTGTATTTTCGCTTCTCGGTCGCTAGTTGGGAACTTGCAGGTTGTGCGCACGCGCGCGTTTTGAAAAAGGATTTTGGAAGCAGTGTGGAAGGAGTCGTGGAAAAATGTAGACGTGTGTGTTTGATTCGCGTATGATCGCGAATTTTAAGAAAAGGTGGATTAATTTTGAAAGTGGAAGGATGTGATTAAAATATGTAACATAGTTCGACAAGTTGTGCGTAGAGTCGTTTGGCTCGGTTCAGAGATGAGTCACTCGTGTTTTTAAATGAATCAGCCTGGTAGTAATGGAATAATGAGTCTTGTAAAAAGAGAAAATGGTTCTTTCACTGGTCGGCTTGAATCGCTGATAGGGCAAGAGGGAAAGCTCATTTTATAGCGATTTGTATTTGCCTGACTCCTCCTTGTGTCCTAAGGTACGAATCAACCAATCTCCGTAACCAATCAAGATGTTGAATTCCGCCAGCATGATGTTGTGTAGTCAAGTTTCCCGACCATTATGGATTTTGTTCTGCGCAAGAATCTCGATGAGTTTATGCCGAGAGTCCATCCTGATATCCTTTCCCATGGTACAGAATTGTAAATGTTATATTTAAAAGAGACGAGGTAAAGTTTTATATATATTTAGTCTTCCACCTAACGAATAGAGTGTTAATTGTCAAATCCTCGTGTGTATCGAGTCATTGATGATGTTATATGAAAATGTTGTATATGTTCAAAGTATACAAATGTCGTATATAAATGTCAAGTATAATATGAGGAATATTGTGTTTATTTTATGTATCAGAAAATATGTGTATTCTCTTGGTTCCTCTTCCTCCAGGGGTGTTCTTAATGGTCACCCTACCGAGTGTAACTCTGAGTTATTGCGAGAAATGCTTGTACTCCACTGTTTTCGATCAACTGCCTTGTTATTTCATGTTTAATAAATGTGTTTGATTTCAAAACTTTGTCTTCTCTGTCGAGTATACCAAAACGTTCGCGACAGAATTGGTGCCGTTACTTTTCTCGGTGAGTGGGGAAGAGCTGAGAGAATTAAAATTTTTAAAAATTTTCTTAAGAATTGAAATTTTGAAGGTTAAAAATTACCGTTGTGCTAAAATGAGTGTTTTCTTAAGTAAACAGAGTTCCATGTTCTGCTTTCGGTGTTCTCAAAAACGAGTGTTCTTGGAATTTGATATGTGCCATTTGATAAAAAAAAATTGATTTGTTTGCATATTTATGTCATTTGATTTGATAAAAACTGGTTTTATTGTAAATACTGTTTAAGAACATTGCAATTGCATATTGTGTTAAACTATATTGTTATGCAAAATGGCTCCAATTACTAGAAACAAAAAAGTAAATGTCGGTAAGATGAGTAAAAATTCAAGTAAAAAATTAAATTCCTCCTTGAATTTGTCGCTTGATATTGCTACTGAGTCGGATACTGTTAATTCTAGAAGTAAAGTTAAAAATGTTAGCCGCAAAGCTAAATCTAATGAGGAAAATATATCAGATAAATCGCCGGTATGTCTGAATTCTTCTTCTGGCACTTTGCCAAATCAAAACAGTGCTTCATCGGTAAATGATAACATGTTAAAATCATTCCATATTTTCACACCTAAGTTCGCACATCATATTCCAAAATTCTCGGGAAATTCAGAGCTTTCGTTGTCACAGTTTTTGGAAAAGTTAAATTTAGTAGCCACTCATGCAAACTGGAGTGAGTGTGACAAATTAGTTTGTTTGAGATTGAATTTAGAGGGGGAAGCAAATAGATTGATTGAAGAGAATCCAAAGCACAGAAATTGTAAAAATTTGCAGGAAATTATTCACATTTTGAAAGATCATTTTGAAGTGACCGAAAATGTTACTAAAAACATAATTTCACTCGTGAACTTTACACAGAGACCAAATGAGTCGGTTAAACAGTTTTCGATGAGAATCGAAGCTGCTTCATTTAAGGTTGTTCCGGAAGATGTAGATTCCGAAAGTGAGAATAAAATCAGGCAAACACTTTTAAAAACTTCATTTATTAATGGTTTATATCCGGAACTAAAAAGATTGGTGTTGTCACAAAACCCTAGAGATTTTTATTCGGCTAGAAAACTTGCAATTCTTGAGGAATCTATTTTAAATGAAAATAATGCTATGTACTTGACTAATCCGGTACTTACAAAAAAAGGTGTTCTCACACCAGAAAAATATGTTCTCACACCAGATCAAAGTGAAAGTATGTCAGATTTAAAAAGAAAAGTGTTAGAACAGGAAAGGGCCATTGAATTTCTTAGGGGTAAAATAGAAAAATTTAAGTTTAATTCAGATAAAGTTAACGAAAAGCGTTCACCGCGTCCAAAGTGTGACAAATGTGGTAAATTAGGTCACGTTCAAGAACAGTGTTGGAAAAAGGTTTTTCAAAAAAGGGATGCGTACGGTATAAAATGTAGGAAAATTTATACCAGTCCTGGAACTAGGTATCACCAGGGTGAAAGACACAGAGGGCAAATGTCTGCAAATGAGTGGAAGTATAGAAAGCAAGGAACGCAAAATTATAAAAATAAGGAGTCATATAAATCTTGGCAAAATTCCAAAAATCATTCTTCTGGGAATCAGAGTAGATATCCCATGCACAATTATAATAATAGAAAAACTTTTGATAGGCAAACATCACATTTTGAGGAAAATAATATTTGTCATAATATTACAAATTCTTTGTCATCTTCTTCTATTATAAAAGGAAAATTAGTGAGCAGTGAAGTGTCAATATTGATTGATACGGGTAGTTCAATTAATTTAGTGTATGAGGAAGCTTTAAATACTGTACCCATTGCACATATGTTGCTAACATACAAACCAACAATTTTGCGTAGCTTTAGTTCACAAGATACTAAAGTTGAATGTTTAGCCACTATTTCACTAAATTTGGGAAAAGAAAGATTCCCTACCGAATTTTTTGTGTTAAAATCACCAGCTCCTATTTCATATAATGTAATCCTTGGTAACAAGTTTTTACATAAACATAATGCTATTATAGATTATAATCACTTCTGTTTTAAGTTTTCAAACTCTTCCATTCCTTTTGAAGTTATCAAGCAAACAACTGAAGTTAACTTTGTCATTCAACACAAAAACAATCCATGTAATCAGCAATTGGTCCACGTTAATAGATTAACTCCTTTACCTCCTAGACGTAGTGAATTGATTTCTGGCACATATAATGATAACATTGATAATTCTTCAACTCAAGAAACAAGACAATTTAAAAGTAGATATTTTCTAAACCATCAAAATAGGGTTAAAACTCAAAATGTTCCTAATTCACACAAGTATGACTTGCGCCCAAGAGGCCAATTTATTCATTAAAGTTACTTGTCAATTAAGGCAATATGTCAAGAGAGCAATTGGCTCAAAAGTAAAGTAAAATATTTAGATTGTGAAATTCTCACATTTTCAAAAAAAGACTGATATTGTTGTGAGATAGACAGTTGTGTTTCATAATATTATATTTTCAATTGTTTCACAAAATGCTTTGCAAAACTGTATGCTATGTTAAAATGGATCCAATATTTCTGAACTTCTGTGTAATTTGCTTTATGTGTCAGTCAGCTGAATGTTCTGTACTGCAAGTTCTGTGCCAGTGCAGCTTTCTGAATGTGAGTGCCATGTTAATCAGGTTGAAGTAGTGTTTTAAAATTCTAAATACTTAAATAATAATTTTTTTTTGCTTTACTTTAATGATAAGCAGTAATGTTTTAAAGTAATTTTAAGATAATTAAGTACTTGATGGATTAGAGTTTTGGTAAGGATTTTTAAGGATAACTGATAATTTTTATCTCTGTTTTATTTTATGAATGTGTGAATGATTTTTTTTTAATTTAAAGGTCTAGTAAATTTTAGAAATTTTTTTTTGTCATTTGGTGTTTGTTGACTTATTGGTTGGGGGTACCGCCACCTCTAGGTTTGCAACTTTCTAATGGACTTGTTTCTTGCCTGGGTGCCTGATCAACATTCTTGGTTTGAAAATTTGTCTCATTTTCTAAATTAGTAATTTTTTTTTTAAATGTCTTTTAAAGTAATTTGTTGGCAAGGTTGGATAATAGTTAATAAATTGATTTCTGTGAAAAGTAAATTTATAGAATTTTAATTGTAAAATTTTTGAAGAAAGAAAACTTTTTGTTTAGTTAAACTTTTTGTGAGTTGAGTAAATTAAATTTTCATGTCTCTGTGGTACTCACCAGAAAATGTATTAGTGTTTAAATTTTAAAAGGGGCAATTTCATCATTTGTGTCTTGTTAATTTGGTGTTGTCTTGTAAAGGTCTATGCTTGTATTGAGACTTATTTTTTTTGACTCACGAGTCAAACTTTAGGCCACTCTTGGATTTTGGTTATTATGCTGGTCATGATCTTGTTTGTTTTTGTTTTTTTCTTTGATGTACATGTACATCGCTCAAAATTTACACTAAATTCCTCTCAATGGAACATATGTCATTGGGAACTTAATGCAGGTATTTTCATAGTATTGTGTGGAAAAATTCCCCGCTTTGCAGGAAATTTTTCTCCCGGGCCCCAAAGGAGTGTGATAAGGCTTTCACACCTCTGTGTTAAAATTGTATATTAAAGTATTGTTTTATTTCTGTGTGATTGAAAGTGTCAATTTCGAAATGTAAATGTCTTTTCTACATGTTTTCAATTACATTGACTTTTAAGGGAAGTGAACTCTAAAATCGCAAAAGTGTTTATGTTCCAGAAAAATAGTAATAGTTTTGTATTTTCGCTTCTCGGTCGCTAGTTGGGAACTTGCAGGTTGTGCGCACGCGCGCGTTTTGAAAAAGGATTTTGGAAGCAGTGTGGAAGGAGTCGTGGAAAAATGTAGACGTGTGTGTTTGATTCGCGTATGATCGCGAATTTTAAGAAAAGGTGGATTAATTTTGAAAGTGGAAGGATGTGATTAAAATATGTAACATAGTTCGACAAGTTGTGCGTAGAGTCGTTTGGCTCGGTTCAGAGATGAGTCACTCGTGTTTTTAAATGAATCAGCCTGGTAGTAATGGAATAATGAGTCTTGTAAAAAGAGAAAATGGTTCTTTCACTGGTCGGCTTGAATCGCTGATAGGGCAAGAGGGAAAGCTCATTTTATAGCGATTTGTATTTGCCTGACTCCTCCTTGTGTCCTAAGGTACGAATCAACCAATCTCCGTAACCAATCAAGATGTTGAATTCCGCCAGCATGATGTTGTGTAGTCAAGTTTCCCGACCATTATGGATTTTGTTCTGCGCAAGAATCTCGATGAGTTTATGCCGAGAGTCCATCCTGATATCCTTTCCCATGGTACAGAATTGTAAATGTTATATTTAAAAGAGACGAGGTAAAGTTTTATATATATTTAGTCTTCCACCTAACGAATAGAGTGTTAATTGTCAAATCCTCGTGTGTATCGAGTCATTGATGATGTTATATGAAAATGTTGTATATGTTCAAAGTATACAAATGTCGTATATAAATGTCAAGTATAATATGAGGAATATTGTGTTTATTTTATGTATCAGAAAATATGTGTATTCTCTTGGTTCCTCTTCCTCCAGGGGTGTTCTTAATGGTCACCCTACCGAGTGTAACTCTGAGTTATTGCGAGAAATGCTTGTACTCCACTGTTTTCGATCAACTGCCTTGTTATTTCATGTTTAATAAATGTGTTTGATTTCAAAACTTTGTCTTCTCTGTCGAGTATACCAAAACGTTCGCGACAGAATTGGTGCCGTTACTTTTCTCGGTGAGTGGGGAAGAGCTGAGAGAATTAAAATTTTTAAAAATTTTCTTAAGAATTGAAATTTTGAAGGTTAAAAATTACCGTTGTGCTAAAATGAGTGTTTTCTTAAGTAAACAGAGTTCCATGTTCTGCTTTCGGTGTTCTCAAAAACGAGTGTTCTTGGAATTTGATATGTGCCATTTGATAAAAAAAAATTGATTTGTTTGCATATTTATGTCATTTGATTTGATAAAAACTGGTTTTATTGTAAATACTGTTTAAGAACATTGCAATTGCATATTGTGTTAAACTATATTGTTATGCAAAATGGCTCCAATTACTAGAAACAAAAAAGTAAATGTCGGTAAGATGAGTAAAAATTCAAGTAAAAAATTAAATTCCTCCTTGAATTTGTCGCTTGATATTGCTACTGAGTCGGATACTGTTAATTCTAGAAGTAAAGTTAAAAATGTTAGCCGCAAAGCTAAATCTAATGAGGAAAATATATCAGATAAATCGCCGGTATGTCTGAATTCTTCTTCTGGCACTTTGCCAAATCAAAACAGTGCTTCATCGGTAAATGATAACATGTTAAAATCATTCCATATTTTCACACCTAAGTTCGCACATCATATTCCAAAATTCTCGGGAAATTCAGAGCTTTCGTTGTCACAGTTTTTGGAAAAGTTAAATTTAGTAGCCACTCATGCAAACTGGAGTGAGTGTGACAAATTAGTTTGTTTGAGATTGAATTTAGAGGGGGAAGCAAATAGATTGATTGAAGAGAATCCAAAGCACAGAAATTGTAAAAATTTGCAGGAAATTATTCACATTTTGAAAGATCATTTTGAAGTGACCGAAAATGTTACTAAAAACATAATTTCACTCGTGAACTTTACACAGAGACCAAATGAGTCGGTTAAACAGTTTTCGATGAGAATCGAAGCTGCTTCATTTAAGGTTGTTCCGGAAGATGTAGATTCCGAAAGTGAGAATAAAATCAGGCAAACACTTTTAAAAACTTCATTTATTAATGGTTTATATCCGGAACTAAAAAGATTGGTGTTGTCACAAAACCCTAGAGATTTCTATTCGGCTAGAAAACTTGCAATTCTTGAGGAATCTATTTTAAATGAAAATAATGCTATGTACTTGACTAATCCGGTACTTACAAAAAAAGGTGTTCTCACACCAGAAAAATATGTTCTCACACCAGATCAAAGTGAAAGTATGTCAGATTTAAAAAGAAAAGTGTTAGAACAGGAAAGGGACATTGAATTTCTTAGGGGTAAAATAGAAAAATTTAAGTTTAATTCAGATAAAGTTAACGAAAAGCGTTCACCGCGTCCAAAGTGTGACAAATGTGGTAAATTAGGTCACGTTCAAGAACAGTGTTGGAAAAAGGTTTTTCAAAAAAGAGATGCGTACGGTATAAAATGTAGGAAAATTTATACCAGTCCTGGAACTAGGTATCACCAGGGTGAAAGACACAGAGGGCAAATGTCTGCAAATGAGTGGAAGTATAGAAAGCAAGGAACGCAAAATTATAAAAATAAGGAGTCATATAAATCTTGGCAAAATTCCAAAAATCATTCTTCTGGGAATCAGAGTAGATATCCCATGCACAATTATAATAATAGAAAAACTTTTGATAGGCAAACATCACATTTTGAGGAAAATAATATTTGTCATAATATTACAAATTCTTTGTCATCTTCTTCTATTATAAAAGGAAAATTAGTGAGCAGTGAAGTGTCAATATTGATTGATACGGGTAGTTCAATTAATTTAGTGTATGAGGAAGCTTTAAATACTGTACCCATTGCACATATGTTGCTAACATACAAACCAACAATTTTGCGTAGCTTTAGTTCACAAGATACTAAAGTTGAATGTTTAGCCACTATTTCACTAAATTTGGGAAAAGAAAGATTCCCTACCGAATTTTTTGTGTTAAAATCACCAGCTCCTATTTCATATAATGTAATCCTTGGTAACAAGTTTTTACATAAACATAATGCTATTATAGATTATAATCACTTCTGTTTTAAGTTTTCAAACTCTTCCATTCCTTTTGAAGTTATCAAGCAAACAACTGAAGTTAACTTTGTCATTCAACACAAAAACAATCCATGTAATCAGCAATTGGTCCACGTTAATAGATTAACTCCTTTACCTCCTAGACGTAGTGAATTGATTTCTGGCACATATAATGATAACATTGATAATTCTTCAACTCAAGAAACAAGACAATTTAAAAGTAGATATTTTCTAAACCATCAAAATAGGGTTAAAACTCAAAATGTTCCTAATTCACACAAGTATGACTTGCGCCCAAGAGGCCAATTTATTCATTAAAGTTACTTGTCAATTAAGGCAATATGTCAAGAGAGCAATTGGCTCAAAAGTAAAGTAAAATATTTAGATTGTGAAATTCTCACATTTTCAAAAAAAGACTGATATTGTTGTGAGATAGACAGTTGTGTTTCATAATATTATATTTTCAATTGTTTCACAAAATGCTTTGCAAAACTGTATGCTATGTTAAAATGGATCCAATATTTCTGAACTTCTGTGTAATTTGCTTTATGTGTCAGTCAGCTGAATGTTCTGTACTGCAAGTTCTGTGCCAGTGCAGCTTTCTGAATGTGAGTGCCATGTTAATCAGGTTGAAGTAGTGTTTTAAAATTCTAAATACTTAAATAATAATTTTTTTTTGCTTTACTTTAATGATAAGCAGTAATGTTTTAAAGTAATTTTAAGATAATTAAGTACTTGATGGATTAGAGTTTTGGTAAGGATTTTTAAGGATAACTGATAATTTTTATCTCTGTTTTATTTTATGAATGTGTGAATGATTTTTTTTTAATTTAAAGGTCTAGTAAATTTTAGAAATTTTTTTTTGTCATTTGGTGTTTGTTGACTTATTGGTTGGGGGTACCGCCACCTCTAGGTTTGCAACTTTCTAATGGACTTGTTTCTTGCCTGGGTGCCTGATCAACATTCTTGGTTTGAAAATTTGTCTCATTTTCTAAATTAGTAATTTTTTTTTTAAATGTCTTTTAAAGTAATTTGTTGGCAAGGTTGGATAATAGTTAATAAATTGATTTCTGTGAAAAGTAAATTTATAGAATTTTAATTGTAAAATTTTTGAAGAAAGAAAACTTTTTGTTTAGTTAAACTTTTTGTGAGTTGAGTAAATTAAATTTTCATGTCTCTGTGGTACTCACCAGAAAATGTATTAGTGTTTAAATTTTAAAAGGGGCAATTTCATCATTTGTGTCTTGTTAATTTGGTGTTGTCTTGTAAAGGTCTATGCTTGTATTGAGACTTATTTTTTTTGACTCACGAGTCAAACTTTAGGCCACTCTTGGATTTTGGTTATTATGCTGGTCATGATCTTGTTTGTTTTTGTTTTTTTCTTTGATGTACATGTACATCGCTCAAAATTTACACTAAATTCCTCTCAATGGAACATATGTCATTGGGAACTTAATGCAGGTATTTTCATAGTATTGTGTGGAAAAATTCCCCGCTTTGCAGGAAATTTTTCTCCCGGGCCCCAAAGGAGTGTGATAAGGCTTTCACACCTCTGTGTTAAAATTGTATATTAAAGTATTGTTTTATTTCTGTGTGATTGAAAGTGTCAATTTCGAAATGTAAATGTCTTTTCTACATGTTTTCAATTACATTGACTTTTAAGGGAAGTGAACTCTAAAATCGCAAAAGTGTTTATGTTCCAGAAAAATAGTAATAGTTTTGTATTTTCGCTTCTCGGTCGCTAGTTGGGAACTTGCAGGTTGTGCGCACGCGCGCGTTTTGAAAAAGGATTTTGGAAGCAGTGTGGAAGGAGTCGTGGAAAAATGTAGACGTGTGTGTTTGATTCGCGTATGATCGCGAATTTTAAGAAAAGGTGGATTAATTTTGAAAGTGGAAGGATGTGATTAAAATATGTAACATAGTTCGACAAGTTGTGCGTAGAGTCGTTTGGCTCGGTTCAGAGATGAGTCACTCGTGTTTTTAAATGAATCAGCCTGGTAGTAATGGAATAATGAGTCTTGTAAAAAGAGAAAATGGTTCTTTCACTGGTCGGCTTGAATCGCTGATAGGGCAAGAGGGAAAGCTCATTTTATAGCGATTTGTATTTGCCTGACTCCTCCTTGTGTCCTAAGGTACGAATCAACCAATCTCCGTAACCAATCAAGATGTTGAATTCCGCCAGCATGATGTTGTGTAGTCAAGTTTCCCGACCATTATGGATTTTGTTCTGCGCAAGAATCTCGATGAGTTTATGCCGAGAGTCCATCCTGATATCCTTTCCCATGGTACAGAATTGTAAATGTTATATTTAAAAGAGACGAGGTAAAGTTTTATATATATTTAGTCTTCCACCTAACGAATAGAGTGTTAATTGTCAAATCCTCGTGTGTATCGAGTCATTGATGATGTTATATGAAAATGTTGTATATGTTCAAAGTATACAAATGTCGTATATAAATGTCAAGTATAATATGAGGAATATTGTGTTTATTTTATGTATCAGAAAATATGTGTATTCTCTTGGTTCCTCTTCCTCCAGGGGTGTTCTTAATGGTCACCCTACCGAGTGTAACTCTGAGTTATTGCGAGAAATGCTTGTACTCCACTGTTTTCGATCAACTGCCTTGTTATTTCATGTTTAATAAATGTGTTTGATTTCAAAACTTTGTCTTCTCTGTCGAGTATACCAAAACGTTCGCGACAATAATATTAATGAAATGTTACTCGCTATGTTCTTCCAATTGGCTGTTGGAATCTTAAGTCACATTATGAGCGAGTTGGACAGCAATAAAAAGATCTGATGTGGGTAGCACATGACTTTCTCTGCATAATAAAATGTAAGAAAATGAATAGGATTCGAATTCACTGATTATAACAATTGAACCAAACTACGTTCGAATATATCTATCCTTTGTAAGATATCATAACCACACACACGCACATATACAGAGAGAGAGAGAGACAGAGAGTAAGATCACTTTAAAAGTATTCGGATGAAGTTTAGAGATGTTTAAAGCATACTCTTCCGTCTGAAATTTGAATTCGATTTTTTAACTCCATCACAATATTTTTCCAATTTATTAAAACTTACATTTTAAATAAATACTAAGTTATGAAGTGTTTCTATCAACGATTAACAATTTAATTCATTTATTATAATATTAATGAAATGTTACTCGCTATGTTCTTCCAATTGGCTGTTGGAATCTTACGTCACATTATGAGCGAGTTGGACAGCAATAAAAAGATCTGATGTGGGTGGCACATGACTTTCTCTGCATAATAAAATGTAAGAAAATGAATAGGATTCGAATTCACTGATTATAACAATTGAACCAAACTACGTTCGAAAATATCTATCCTTTGTAAGATATCATAACCACACACACGCACATATACAGAGAGAGAGAGAGACAGAGAGTAAGATCACTTTAAAAGTATTCGGATGAAGTTTAAAGATGTTTAAAGCATACTCTTCCGTCTGAAATTTGAATTCGATTTTTTAACTCCATTACAATATTTTTCCTATTTATTAAAACTTACATTTTAAATAAATACTAAGTTATGAAGTGTTTCTATCAACGATTAACAATTTAATTTATTTATTATAATATTAATGAAATGTTACTCGCTATGTTCTTCCAATTGGCTGTTGGAAACGTACGTCACATTATGAGCGAGTTGGACAGCAATAAAAAGATCTGATGTGGGTAGCACATGACTTTCTCTGCATAATAAAATGTAAGAAAATGAATAGGATTCGAATTCACTGATTATAACAATTGAACCAAACTACGTTCGAATATATCTATCCTTTGTAAGATATCATAACCACACACACGCACATATACAGAGAGAGAGAGAGACAGAGAGTAAGATCACTTTAAAAGTATTCGGATGAAGTTTAGAGATGTTTAAAGCATACTCTTCCGTCTGAAATTTGAATTCGATTTTTTAACTCCATCACAATATTTTTCCTATTTATTAAAACTTACATTTTAAATAAATACTAAGTTATGAAGTGTTTCTATCAACGATTAACAATTTAATTCATTTATTATAATATTAATGAAATGTTACTCGCTATGTTCTTCCAATTGGCTGTTGGAATCTTACGTAACATTATGAGCGAGTTGGACAGCAATAAAAAGATCTGATGTGGGTGGCACATGACTTTCTCTGCATAATAAAATGTAAGAAAATGAATAGGATTCGAATTCACTGATTATAACAATTGAACCAAATTACGTTCGAAAATATCTATCCTTTGTAAGATATCATAACCACACACACGCACATATACAGAGAGTAAGATCACTTTAAAAGTATTCGGATGAAGTTTAGAGATGTTTAAAGCATATTCTTCCGTCTGAAATTTGAATTCGATTTTTTAACTCCATCACAATATTTTTCCTATTTATTAAAACTTACATTTTAAATAAATACTAAGTTATGAAGTGTTTCTATCAACGATTAACAATTTAATTCATTTATTATAATATTAATGAAATGTTACTCGCTATGTTCTTCCAATTGGCTGTTGGAATCTTACGTCACATTATGAGCGAGTTGGACAGCAATAAAAAGATCTGATGTGGGTGGCACATGACTTTCTCTGCATAATAAAATGTAAGAAAATGAATAGGATTCGAATTCACTGATTATAACAATTGAACCAAATTACGTTCGAAAATATCTATCCTTTGTAAGATATCATAACCACACACACGCACATATACAGAGAGTAAGATCACTTTAAAAGTATTCGGATGAAGTTTAGAGATGTTTAAAACATACTCTTCCGTCTGAAATTTGAATTCGATTTTTTTACTCCATCACAATATTTTTCCTATTTATTAAAACTTACATTTTAAATAAATACTAAGTTATGAAGTGTTTCTATCAACGATTAACAATTTAATTCATTTATTATAATATTAATGAAATGTTACTCGCTATGTTCTTCCAATTGGCTGTTGGAAACGTACGTCACATTATGAGCGAGTTCGACAGCAATAAAAAGATCTGATGTGGGTAGCACATGACTTTCTCTGCATAATAAAATGTAAGAAAATGAATAGGATTCGAATTCACTGATTATAACAATTGAACCAAATTACGTTCGAAAATATCTATCCTTTGTAAGATATCATAACCACACACACGCACATACACAGAGAGTAAGATCACTTTAAAAGTATTCGGATGAAGTTTAGAGATGTTTAAAGCATACTCTTCCGTCTGAAATTTGAATTCGATTTTTTAACTCCATCACAATATTTTTCCTATTTATTAAAACTTACATTTTAAATAAATACTAAGTTATGAAGTGTTTCTCTCAACGATTAACAATTTAATTCATTTATTATAATATTAATGAAATGTTACTCGCTATGTTCTTCCAATTGGCTGTTGGAATCTTACGTCACATTATGAGCGAGTTGGACAGCAATAAAAAGATCTGATGTGGGTGGCACATGACTTTCTCTGCATAATAAAATGTAAGAAAATGAATAGGATTCGAATTCACTGATTATAACAATTGAACCAAATTACGTTCGAAAATATCTATCCTTTGTAAGATATCATAACCACACACACGCACATATACATAGAGTAAGATCACTTTAAAAGTATTCGGATGAAGTTTAGAGATGTTTAAAGCATACTCTTCCGTCTGAAATTTGAATTCGATTTTTTAACTCCATCACAATATTTTACCTATTTATTAAAACTTACATTTTAAATAAATACTAAGTTATGAAGTGTTTCTATCAACGATTAACAATTTAATTCATTTATTATAATATTAATGAAATGTTACTCGCTATGTTCTTCCAATTGGCTGTTGGAATCTTACGTCACATTATGAGCGAGTTGGACATCAATAAAAAGATCTGATGTGGGTAGCACATGACTTTCTCTGCATAATAAAATGTAAGAAAATGAATAGGATTCGAATTCACTGATTATAACAATTGAACCAAATTACGTTCGAAAATATCTATCCTTTGTAAGATATCATAACCACACACACGCACATATACAGAGAGAGAGAGAGACAGAGAGTAAGATCACTTTAAAAGTATTCGGATGAAGTTTAGAGATGTTTAAAGCATACTCTTCCGTCTGAAATTTGAATTCGATTTTTTAACTCCATCACAATATTTTTCCTATTTATTAAAACTTACATTTTAAATAAATACTAAGTTATGAAGTGTTTCTATCAACGATTAACAATTTAATTCATTTATTATAATATTAA
The DNA here is from genome assembly GCA_951213105.1 of Amaurobius ferox. Taxonomy (NCBI): domain Eukaryota; kingdom Metazoa; phylum Arthropoda; class Arachnida; order Araneae; family Amaurobiidae; genus Amaurobius; species Amaurobius ferox. Next base: position 84,564,401 of record OX578137.1, read on the forward strand.
TGAAATGTTACTCGCTATGTTCTTCCAATTGGCTGTTGGAATCTTACGTCACATTATGAGCGAGTTGGACAGCAATAAAAAGATCTGATGTGGGTAGCACATGACTTTCGCTGCATAATAAAATGTAAGAAAATGAATAGGATTCGAATTCACTGATTATAACAATTGAACCAAACTACGTTCGAAAATATCTATCCTTTGTAAGATATCATAACCACACACACGCACATATACAGAGAGAGAGAGAGACAGAGAGTAAGATCACTTTAAAAGTATTCGGATGAAGTTTAAAGATGTTTAAAGCATACTCTTCCGTCTGAAATTTGAATTCGATTTTTTAACTCCATCACAATATTTTTCCTATTTATTAAAACTTACATTTTAAATAAATACTAAGTTATGAAGTGTTTCTCTCAACGATTAACAATTTAATTCATTTATTATAATATTAATGAAATGTTACTCGCTATGTTCTTCCAATTGGCTGTTGGAATCATACGTCACATTATGAGCGAGTTGGACAGCAATAAAAAGATCTGATGTGGGTGGCACATGACTTTCTCTGCATAATAAAATGTAAGAAAATGAATAGGATTCGAATTCACTGATTATAACAATTGAACCAAATTACGTTCGAAAATATCTATCCTTTGTAACATATCATAACCACACACACGCACATATACATAGAGTAAGATCACTTTAAAAGTATTCGGATGAAGTTTAGAGATGTTTAAAGCATACTCTTCCGTCTGAAATTTGAATTCGATTTTTTAACTCCATCACAATATTTTTCCTATTTATTAAAACTTACATTTTAAATAAATACTAAGTTATGAAGTGTTTCTATCAACGATTAACAATTTAATTCATTTATTATAATATTAATGAAATGTTACTCGCTATGTTCTTCCAATTGGCTGTTGGAATCTTACGTCACATTATGAGCGAGTTGGACAGCAATAAAAAGATCTGGTGTGGGTAGCACATGACTTTCTCTGCATAATAAAATGTAAGAAAATGAATAGGATTCGAATTCACTGATTATAACAATTGAACCAAATTACGTTCGAAAATATCTATCCTTTGTAAGATATCATAACCACACACACGCACATATACAGAGAGAGAGAGAGACAGAGAGTAAGATCACTTTAAAAGTATTCGGATGAAGTTTAGAGATGTTTAAAGCATACTCTTCCGTCTGAAATTTGAATTCGATTTTTTAACTCCATCACAATATTTTTCCTATTTATTAAAACTTACATTTTAAATAAATACTAAGTTATGAAGTGTTTCTATCAACGATTAACAATTTAATTCATTTATTATAATATTAATGAAATGTTACTCGCTATGTTCTTCCAATTGGCTGTTGGAATCTTAAGTCACATTATGAGCGAGTTGGACAGCAATAAAAAGATCTGATGTGGGTAGCACATGACTTTCTCTGCATAATAAAATGTAAGAAAATGAATAGGATTCGAATTCACTGATTATAACAATTGAACCAAACTACGTTCGAATATATCTATCCTTTGTAAGATATCATAACCACACACACGCACATATACAGAGAGAGAGAGAGACAGAGAGTAAGATCACTTTAAAAGTATTCGGATGAAGTTTAGAGATGTTTAAAGCATACTCTTCCGTCTGAAATTTGAATTCGATTTTTTAACTCCATCACAATATTTTTCCAATTTATTAAAACTTACATTTTAAATAAATACTAAGTTATGAAGTGTTTCTATCAACGATTAACAATTTAATTCATTTATTATAATATTAATGAAATGTTACTCGCTATGTTCTTCCAATTGGCTGTTGGAATCTTACGTCACATTATGAGCGAGTTGGACAGCAATAAAAAGATCTGATGTGGGTGGCACATGACTTTCTCTGCATAATAAAATGTAAGAAAATGAATAGGATTCGAATTCACTGATTATAACAATTGAACCAAACTACGTTCGAAAATATCTATCCTTTGTAAGATATCATAACCACACACACGCACATATACAGAGAGAGAGAGAGACAGAGAGTAAGATCACTTTAAAAGTATTCGGATGAAGTTTAAAGATGTTTAAAGCATACTCTTCCGTCTGAAATTTGAATTCGATTTTTTAACTCCATTACAATATTTTTCCTATTTATTAAAACTTACATTTTAAATAAATACTAAGTTATGAAGTGTTTCTATCAACGATTAACAATTTAATTTATTTATTATAATATTAATGAAATGTTACTCGCTATGTTCTTCCAATTGGCTGTTGGAAACGTACGTCACATTATGAGCGAGTTGGACAGCAATAAAAAGATCTGATGTGGGTAGCACATGACTTTCTCTGCATAATAAAATGTAAGAAAATGAATAGGATTCGAATTCACTGATTATAACAATTGAACCAAACTACGTTCGAATATATCTATCCTTTGTAAGATATCATAACCACACACACGCACATATACAGAGAGAGAGAGAGACAGAGAGTAAGATCACTTTAAAAGTATTCGGATGAAGTTTAGAGATGTTTAAAGCATACTCTTCCGTCTGAAATTTGAATTCGATTTTTTAACTCCATCACAATATTTTTCCTATTTATTAAAACTTACATTTTAAATAAATACTAAGTTATGAAGTGTTTCTATCAACGATTAACAATTTAATTCATTTATTATAATATTAATGAAATGTTACTCGCTATGTTCTTCCAATTGGCTGTTGGAATCTTACGTCACATTATGAGCGAGTTGGACAGCAATAAAAAGATCTGATGTGGGTGGCACATGACTTTCTCTGCATAATAAAATGTAAGAAAATGAATAGGATTCGAATTCACTGATTATAACAATTGAACCAAACTACGTTCAAAAATATCTATCCTTTGTAAGATATCATAACCACACACACGCACATATACAGAGAGAGAGAGAGACAGAGAGTAAGATCACTTTAAAAGTATTCGGATGAAGTTTAAAGATGTTTAAAGCATACTCTTCCGTCTGAAATTTGAATTCGATTTTTTAACTCCATCACAATATTTTTCCTATTTATTAAAACTTACATTTTAAATAAATACTAAGTTATGAAGTGTTTCTATCAACGATTAACAATTTAATTCATTTATTATAATATTAATGATGTGTTACTCGCTATGTTCTTCCAATTATACTCTAGTTTTTAACACAGATACTCTTAATGAAATGACTACCCAGAAGAAGAAAATGACTGACGGTATAGTGACAGATAAATGATGATAGTGGCGCGAATGCGTTAACTACAGTCCTGGACTGAGCACAGGGTGCTCTAATAAGCCAGTATCAAGTCCCTTACTCCAAACTTGTTCATCAATGGATGGTCCTCCTAAAGCAGAGCGACAAACTCTATTGCGAACACCGTAGTCGCCTTTAGTTCCGCTATAGAAGCGCCCGCTATCGATCGACGCAGAACCACAAGCGACAAAGTTTGGTATAGTGCTCTTGATTTGCAAACGCGCTCTAGTTTTGGGACTATTGATCAAGAGATATTAGTTTGTTAGGAGGGGTGGGATAGCCCAGTGGTTAGTGCTCCGGTATTTCACTCTTGCAAACCGCGTACGGCTCCTGGCTTGCCCAAACTGTCCCCGTGTTCACGCGGAGTACGGAGCCAAATATGTGGGTCTGTAAATCCTTCCAAAAGTTGGGGGTAAATGAAGGAAGGTACGGTATCGGTTGTTGTTGTTGAAACCCAGACCATCCGACCTACCAGGAAGGTGTAAGGTAACTATTTGGACGGCCGGGAAGTGCCACCCAATTTAGACCGGAACCCAGTAGGGAAGGCATCCGCAGGGCCCGTACCCTCCTTCCCCAACCACCAACCTCTTGGAAGGGCATACGAACCCACATGTTTAACGTGATCGTGCCGGATATCGAAACCGGAGCTACAGACATTGGACTATCGCGGTACGGTCTCTGTGGATGTCGTCCCCACAAGGTTCCAGTTTAAATTGGGTGGTACTTCCCGGCCATCCAAACCTTACATAGTCGATTAGATCGGACAGTATGGGTCGAAGAAGTTGGTCAGATGTACCCCAGACGAACCCTCATCGGAATACTAGAATAAAGTAATTTCTTTTATATAAAAATTATAATTCTTGTTGCAATATTCTCATTTTCCGTCTCGGAAATTGATTTTTAACATAAACATATTTCAACGTTTTTTTTTACTGGCATTATTTAAAAAAAAAAAATTTCATTTCATCAATTTATTTATGTATTTATTTATTTCATTTTCTATCTTGGGCTCAATGCATGGATCTGGCGTATATCTCCAAATTTGACCAACAGCATGCTTAAGCCGTTAAACAAATTTTAATGTGAGAAGCACATTACCTTCCCTACACACTCAAATTCATTTTCTCTCTTTCCTTCTTTCATAATTCATTTGATTGAGTTTAACTGCACAAAATTACATTGATAATTATTTGAAATTACACTAAGTTAGCAGTTTAAATTCGATTTTCATTTTTAATTTGGTTACTGGGCGCATCAAAGGCGACGTTGCAAATATCTAAAAAAAACTTAATTATCTCAAGAACGGTTAGTTTTATAGTAATGAGGTTGGTTTTCTTTAGTCGTTAAAAATTAAGTATAAAACAAGCATTTAATTGGTGGATTTAATCATATGTAATATTTTAATTTAAATTGAGTGCCATTTTGCATGAAATGACAGGTGTTCCACATCGTACGAAAATATAATCTATACCAGGATAACCCATACGTGATTTACCCACCAAATTCTATTACATTTCGTCAACTAGTGTTTTAGTTTGTGTGGATACATACATTGCACAGACGTCACACAGAAACGTCACGCTAAAAACAATTGTGTTCTATGTGTATTTCGTATCTCGAAATGTGTATATCCGTCTATAACTCGGGTTGCTATTTTCAACAACATTCCAATACTTTCTCTATAAAGTAACATGTATTGTAGGGAAAGTAATAGATTTAATACTTTAAGATAGAGCGTAAGTGATTACAGTCAACAAATAGCTCACCGTCCCTACCGTTTTATTTTGAAAAAAAAAAGATATAAGAATGCGTTGATCAGCAGTGTGAAGATTGTCGTAACGGAAATAATACGTTATGGTCAGAAGCCTTATTGAAACCAAGATTGGTGAAAAATTCCTTTCACCTTCTCCTGCCCTATGACTACTATGCGTCAAGGCTGCGTAAAATAACAAAAAGAAAAAAAATAGATAGTGATAATTTTATATCTAATTTGATGCGTTGCAGATGTGCTGCATGACATGTAATAGTATTTTTAAAATATTAAAAAAAAAGACTGTAGGGAAAATTTATAAAATATTACATTACTGTTCTGTTAACTTATAAATTGCATTTCAGGAAGTTTTCAAGGTCAGTGTTATCATTAGTTGATTAAAAATAAAAAAAATAATGAATTAGTAAAATTTAGATAATTTAGTTTCAATTTAGACTTTAAAAATAATTTTTTAAATCAATGAAATTTTTATCGCTTGTTGCATTTCTTCATTACTGGAATATTAAAACAGTCTCATTTTGTACTGATCACGATTTTTAAATTTTCTATTTTTTTAAGTATAGTATGTTTTGCATTGTATTTTTATAGATCAAATATTTCACTATAACACTGAACAAATGGAATAGTAATAATTTGTTAACAGTAAAAAAATGTTAAATTAATTTAAAAACTAAATTTTTAATTGTATTTATTTTCTATCTTTAACAGACGAACTTAAAATATATATTTGTCAAAGTGAAATAATTATTTTTGTAATTTTTAACTTTGATAATTTTACGATTTTCCTATTAGGAAAAAAATTAATAATTAATACAATATCATATAAGGTAAAGGCATTTCTTTGTTTTCATAGATTTCTTTCAGTTAACATAGAATGGGTCTATCAAATCGTCCAAACTCATGATGTGTTTTAAAATACATGAACATATTTATTGTTATTACAAATACATTATTTGTACCATCTATTAATTTATTATTGTATGCAGTAGACTCCATAATGTTAGAAAAAAATGTTCTGACGTGGCAAAAGATAGCATGAATTTCAACCAGGTAGATAAACATACAGGGTTAGCAAGTTATAAGTTTCTCACTTCAGAGGGCTCTAGAATGAGTTCTATTGGTCCAAATGAGATAAAATTTGAAATATAGTTTATTCAAATGATGCGCTTGACATTTATTAAATCAAAAATTTTAGTACAAAAATCCGCCGATAAGTGGCGCTGTAATACACATAACAACATTTAACAGGTTTTATAAATATTAAATAATATTAAAAACGTAGCATTAAAACTGCTCAATATGTCCCCCCTTTATATTCAACAATGTGCTCTAATCGCAGAACCATATTTTCCACAGCTGACCGGAGTGAGTCTGCCGGAATATAAACAACATGGCGCCGAATGCTGTCCTTCAGATCTGGCCGTTTACGGTAGATATTGTCCTTGAGGAAACCCCACAACCAAAAGTCGCAGGGGGTGATATCCGGCAAACGAGTAGGCCATTCTGTTGGAAAATGCCGGCTAAGCACCCATTCAGCTGTGAAATGCTGTGTTAGCAATTGCTTTACACTACGCTCAATGTGAGGAGGTGCGCCATCCTGCATGAAAATGATGTCCTGAAGACATCCACGCCGTTGAAATTGTGGGATTACAAAATCCCTCAGCACATCACGGTACCGTAGTCCTGTGACGGAACAGGTTTTGATTCCAGTTGCAGTTACCTCTTCAAGAAATACGGTCCACTGATAAAGGTAGCCGTTAAACCACAACATACTGTCACTTTTTCAGGATGCAAGGGTTGTTCCTGGATAGCTTGAGGGTTTTCCGCTGCCCAAATTCGACAATTGTGGGTGTTAACTTGCCCATTGAGGCAAAAGTGGGCTTCGTCAGTTCACAGGATGTTCCATGGCCAACTGACGTCAACCACCATTCGAGCAAGGAACTGAAATGCAAAAGTTTTATGAAACCTCTGAGTCTCCGTCCTGCAATAGGTGCACAGGCTTGATTTTGCAGGGATAAAAATTCAAAATCCGCCGTAAGATTTTTCTTACAGTGGGATACGGCATATCCAATACACTGGAAACAACAGACACACTCACACTACCATGCGGCGAATGACTGCTGGCTTCAACGACCGCGGTAGCCACATTTTCGAAGCTAAGAGACTGGATTGGCTTTCCTCCTCTACCTGGAAGAATGCCAAGTTGCCCAGTTGTTTCAAATTTCTTTATCATCTTGCGTACGGCACATGGAGACATTGGACCTCTTCGTAGTATCTGCTCCATACGGTGGAATTCTTTTACAGCTGCAACGGTGTTCTGCTGGTTCTGGTAGAACAATTTCACCAGTAGCCCTTTTTCTTGCAACGTTGGCATAATGTGCTGAGAAGTAACTAATTCTCGTGCAGAATCCGCTTTCTTTTAATCCAAAGAATAATGCTACTAGGCATGCTCTGTAACACAAATAATGTTTCACATTTTCCATATATGCAAATAAATACCATTTGTGTTATAGCGCCATCTATAGGTAAATGTTGATACTAAAATTTTTGATTTAATAAATGTCAAGCGCATCCTTTGAGTTATCTGTATTTCAAATGTTATCTCATTTGGACCAATAGAACGCATTCTACAGCCCTCTTAAGTGGGAAACGTATTTCTTGCTAACCCTGTATATATAACTAGTAAAAATTAAAAATAACTCATCTTTTACATTTTAAATATCTACTTATTATCTCTCAATGTTGAACTATAAAATGCAAATTACGAGTAAAAATTAATAACACTTTTTATTTATTCATTTTTTTTTATTATGTACTATATACTGTTAATATTAAGACCATTCAATGAAAATATTTTCAAAGTTCAATAAGAATTATTTCGTAAAACAATTTTTCATTTGAAACGAATTCAAAAATAAATGTAACTGCAAAATTTATATTCAACTCCCAGCTAAAAATATAAGCATTTATATGAATTATAATTACTTCTACATTCCCTTAATTTATAATCCTAAATCTTAATTATAAGAGCTGAAATTGCATAGTTAAAGAGCCACTGCTCTTATGGGACATGATGTATTTAGCAACATTTTGGAGTCTTTAGTATTTTAATGATTATTCAGCCCTGAGATTTGTAATTAGAGAAATTTCAGATGCCTAGATGATTAACTTAATTGATCTTTTCTTAGACTGTAGGCCTTCTTCTAATTTACTTACAAATGCGAATGAGAATTCTTGGGATTAAACTTAAGAATTAGTATATGCATTAAATGTAATTATAGAACTGTTTTAAGAATGTTTAAGGTATATAGCGAACATTTAACGATAATAATAAAGGATTTTTTTAACCGCATTCCTTATTTTTATTTTTTTAAATATAAATGTAAAGTGTGTGTAGTAATAAAAGGTAAATAAAAATAATTTAAGAGCTATATTTAAAATGCGAAATTTGCACCAATTATTAATGTTATGAAGTTGTTTTTGCCTAAAAATAGTTACACATCAAAGTTATGTTTACAAAAGTCAAGCAATTATCATTTGCGATTCATTTGCATATCAAATTTGTCCAGAAATATACATATGAGTAAAGTGTTGTGACGAGACTACATAATCTCGCCAAACCCTTGTAAAAATCGCAAATTATATATTAATTATCAAGATTCTATATTTTTACATCATTTAAAACCCTGTTTTAATTATCCCTCTTGTCTACTAAATATGTATTATACAAAATATTCTATACTGAAAGGAAAGCTTTTAGTCATTTCATTAATCCGTGAAAACCGCATTCAGAGAGAAGTTTCGTTATTATTTGACCGTTAAAGTCAAGGTCTTTAATCCCGGGCAGAGCAGATGGTGGCTTGCTAGAGGCCTGGTAATGTTAGTGTTAGGCATGCACTTTTCTGCACAATAGATTTTGGAGAGAAACTTCTGGATGAATTTGAGATCTTGCGGCGAGGATCTGATGTATCAGCATATTTCATTTTCGGGACCCTGCCGTAAGTTGAAGAGGATATGTCTGTGAAGTTTTTGATTGGTCCAAGGCTGAAAATAAGTCTTCTCGCAGGTCCGAATGATTCTGGGGCCTGAATCCGCATGGTTACATAAAAGCTGCTGCAAAGAATATTCGTGGCTTTTTCTTTCTGTCTAGTTGTCGACGGTTTCAGGTAGGCCTGGACCATTTTTAATGTTGCCCACCACGGAGTGTGGGAGTCGGCCCCAAGTCGACATCAGGCCTCTCGTGGGCATGGGAAGAAGAGCCGAAGATGCCTACTTCGCCGAAGAACATCGATGGAGAACCCGACGTCTAGCTGAGAGAGCTGCGACCGGAAAGGTACGATGGGACCCGAGGTCTACATGCCGGGTCGAGATGTTGGAATGGTACGGAGTGCAACTATGAAGCCAAATTCCCTGCGATATGATGCGGATGTGTGATTCCTTACCTTCTGCAACTCCGACTGGGGAGGGAAGAGTTGACTGTTCTCTGCATCTACACCTGTCTTACGGAAGCATAAATATAAAGAATCTTCTCCTTAAATTACGTAAACTCTGACTTTCTTTCCAAAATTATATCAACTTGTTTAATTATCAGTTCTAATTTGCTTATCTCTGAGTGCGAGTTTTGTCCTTTTGCTTTGAGACCATATCTTAAATATTATATCATGTTGTTTATTATATACTTAAATGTTGCTGTGCCACTTTGTTTATATTGTTGGTTAACTTATTATCATTGAATTATTTCCGTGGCTGCAAATATATTTGATGGAATCCTGAGTCCAGTGTCACTGTCACAGTTACTTAGCGTTGTGCTTCCTGATAATGATTCAGTTATAATTTTAACTTCTGCTCTTCTTAATTAAAATATTGAATAAAAAAAGTGATTTATCTTTAAACCTGTGTGGTTATTTATCATCTTTGTTCTTGAAATTGTGTATCTGTGTTTTTAGGAGATGACGCCTTACAAGGTAAGGGTTTATTGCACCTTTGTATTTATTGCATTGCAGGTGTTCCAGGAATTTATTCCTGGACGAGAGAACTTCGAAATAGAATCTGGGGTTTAACATTTATGGGTTGTGCCAGCGAACTTCACGGCTTTATCACGGCTTAACATATTTGCATCTACCACTAATTTCATATTGCATATAACGTGCTCTGGCACTTGGCGCCCCTTTGCTGTGTGACAAAAGTATTCAAAAACTGATCGTCACTTTATTTCATAAATAATAAATAATTCTTTAAATAGTAAATAACTTTATTTCATAAATAATTTAGATGTACGTGGTAAATCTTAAATCCATTGTTATTGTTAATTTCTTTTTCCATAATCATGACTTAGAAAGTTATTTTATTTAAAACCAATGAAAAATAACCATCACAAGTAAAAATCTGATTTAAAACATTTGAGAACGAATATGTTTTAATATATAACAAGTACCATATTTAGTCGTTTTGTAAAAATCTTTATTTAGTCAATTTGTAAATCTTCATATTTCGTCAACTGCAGACGAATATTCCCCATGACGGTAGTCAGTTTTGTCTCCAGAAAGTACGTTACTGATAGGGCAATGTTTCGATTAGAAATGCCTGACATGAAAATCATTCCAAATTCAAGAATCGTTCCAAGAAGATTATGTGCATTTGTCCTTCAGCCCTGCATTACTCAGTACTGTGACATGTGTTGTTGTTGTTGTTGTTGTTGTTGTGACTTATCCCCCGTGGTGAGGAGCGTCTAGCGCCACGTCCACTAGGCCCCCGGTCCCATGGCGAAAGGGAGAATATTCAGCTTCACTTTTTATTGAGGCTCCCCAAGGGCAGAAGTCTGACTTTGCCTCGACTACACAACATCCATGCCCGCTGGTCGGATTTGAACCCACAACCCAGCCCTTCAGCGATTAGACGGAAACGCATGTCCCTGACCGCTCGACCATCGGATCGGCGTATTGTAACGTTCTACTCACAAGCTACAATTTTTGTGGTTTTGTCATTCTTTTTGTGGACACTCCATACTGTGACCCAGCGACGTTATTCCTCAAGGTTTAACCCCGGTATGAAAAATAAACATTGCGTGAATGACAAAGAATTGACAATATGGATGATAACAGATATAAGTAGACTTGTTATGTCGTATAAATTCTGATACGAAATTAGATAATTGGGGTCATTTAGTTGCTTTTTAAGGGTTCATGATGTCCCTTTCTGACTCTAAGTAGTTCCATTGTAAACTTCTTGTACCATTGATCAATATCAATGGTACAGCTAGATACCATTGATCAATATCAAGGTACAACAAAATCAAGGATTAAAGTCGAAGTTTTGATTTCTTCCTTGGAAGATATCCTATAATTTTCAAACGATACTATTATAAGAAAAGGAAATACACGAAAAATTCTTGTTAAAGCAGACATGCAAATATCTGATTTGTTATATCAAGTGCTAGCAGCATACCCGTTCTTCGTACGGAGTATATAATATAAAGAAACTTATAATTCGCTATCATGTGCAAATTTAAGTCAATAATAGAGCTTATATACATGTTTTACTTTCTATATATATACATAGCATTGGGAAAGTATTCTGATGGGGTGGAAAATTCGAATTCGAGGTTTTGATGTAAAAATATTTTTCAAACATCCCTAATCTCGAATGGAACGTTTTTGACGTGATGTCTGTATGTATATGTGTATATATTAACACGCATATGCAAAACAGTTCAGTTGACGTCGACATACGCAAAACACCAGCTCACGCCGGAACGAGTGTAAAACGCCCTCGAGCGGCGTGGTCAGTTGAGGTAGAATTTCGCAATTGCTGTGGTACAGAGCGTTGTTAACAATCTAAAAGGACGAAAGATGTCACAAAGTTGCCAACTGGACATGTTTTTAAAGGTACGAATTATTGGCATACTGGAATCCGGTCGGTCCCAAACCGAAGCTACTTGAATTCTTAATGTGGCTCATTGTGCGATCTCCAGACAGTAGCAGATGTTCTAAACCAGTGGAGATGTTACCGACGACCAGTACCAAGTCGACCAATGGTAACAGCCGCTCGGCAGGACCGATATTTGGTGATAACTGCGCCGTCAGAGGAACCGTTCTACTAGACAACTGGGTTCAGCCCAGACAGCCGCCACAGGAGTCACTGTTTCGAAATAAACTGTTTACAAGAGACTCAGACAGATTTGTCTCTATGCCAGACGACCATCAGTTTGCACCCCCCTGACGCCTGCATAGAAACGTAAGCGTTTCCAGTGGAGTTTAAAACATCGGTAGTAGAGTGGACAACAGTGGGGCAATGTCATGTTCAGTAACGAGTCCGGGCTTAGCCTGCAAAGTGATTCTCATCGTACCATGATCTGGAGAGAAAGTGGAACGTGTTTTCACCCGTGAAACACCACGGAAAGACATCGTTTTCCGTTTGGGGAGTCATGGTCTGGACACTCATCATGATGGACGGCGGCACAGACCTCCACATCTTTGGCACGGGGTAGGTTACAAGTGAAATATACAGAAACGAAGTCCATGAGCCTACCGTTCGATTGTTTCAAGGTTCTGTTGGTCCTCATTTCATATTCATGGATTATAACGCGCATCCTCACCGTGCTTGTTCGACACACTTCCTTCAAACTGAATATATCCAGCACATGCAGGGACCTGCCAACTCTTCTGATCTGAATCCAATAGAGCATGTGTGGAATACCCTCGGGAGACATCTTGCAGCCCTCCCCTACCAGTCAAACTCCGTTCCGGGATTGGAAACTGCTCTCCATAAGGCTTCGAACTTTTTGAGCACACAACTCCTCCAATTCCTCATCGAAAGTATGGGAAATCTTTGTGAAACATGCATAGCTACCCGAGGTTCCCATACACCATATTAAACTGTGCAGCATCACATTGTTTTAATCATTTTGTTTCACTGAGGTTGACACTTGTATTATGATCCTTTTTCTTTCAACCCTTTTCTTTGGATAATAAAGGCCGTTATTATCCTTGTTTTGCATTGTTTTCTTCTTCTAATGCCCTATAACATCCGCATACCGCGTTTCCTTCCATTTCGATGCAGATATCCTGAAATTTTCACATAAACAGTAACTATACTTAGCTTTTGGACATGAGTGTATGTGTGGTATATCTATATTTTGTATATGTTTGTTCATGAATCTGTCGAAGCGATATCATACGAACTACTGGAGCGTTTCGGAATAAAATTGGTACGATTATTACAGTCAGTGAATACTGGAACTCTATTAAATTAACTCGCTATCCAATGTTTAGAAGACCGCAATTTTAGAATGAATTTTTGAAATCATTAAAATATTAGGACCTTTAGTAATGATACATAAATATTCATTTCATACTTATTTTTTATGAGAAAACGAAAGACACATTTTTTCGAACTCTAGTACAAACAGTTCTCGAAATATTGCACATTTCTCAAATACATTTATCAAAAAAATTTAAAATAAGAAGCATCCGTAAATAGGTTGATATTCCACATACAATATTACGGGGGGCGCGGTAGCCCATTGGTTAGCGCGTTGGAGTTGCAGTCGGTAGGCCCGGGTTCGATTCCAGTCACTGCCAAAACTGCCGCCGTGTTCACGCGGAGTACGATCACGTTAAACATGTGGGTCCGTAAGTCCTTCCGTGAGGTTGGTGGTAGGGGAAGGAGGGTACGGTCCCTGTGGATGCCTCCACCACTGGGTTCCGGTCTAAATTGGGTCGGTACCCACACTTCTCTCTTGTCTCTCTTGTCGGTACCCACACTTCAGTATATCAAAATCTAATTATAATTTTAAATCTATCAAAAATAAAATGTTATACATTTTTATATGGCATATGAAATTCAAACTAATGTCTAAAGATAAATATTGTTATATACATATATTTATCTATCCGCAGTGCAATATTTCAAAATCTACTCATATGTTTAAATCTATCAAAAATAAAATGCTAAACATTTTTGTATGGCATATGAAATTCAAACTAATTTCTAAAGTTAAATATAGTTATATACTTGTTTGCATAAACATGTTTATACTCAAACATATACACTTGTTTGCAGAACTACCGATATACATAATACACACAAATTTATCCTCCATCTTGTTGCTCCAAGTCCTCTGGACGAGCCGGACTGCCTGGGGCTTTCACACAAATTTATCCGCCGGGTTCGATTCCAGCCGCTGCCAAAAACTGCCGAGGTGTTCACGCGGAGTACGATCACGTTAAACATGTGGGTCCGTAAGTCCTTCCGAGAGATTGGTGGTAGGGGAAGGAGGGTACGTTCCCTGTGGATGCTTCCCCCACTGGGTTCCGGTCAAAATTGGGTGGCAATTCCCGGCCGTCCAAACAGTTACCTTACACCTTTCTGGTAGGTCGGACGGTCTGGGTCTCAACAGCAATAACATACAATATTACGGGATATATTTAATGACATCATTCTTGTGAGACATATTTTAATTTGAACTCAAACCATCAGAAAAAGCTATAAACATAAGAAACTATAAGAAAACTATAAGAAAACTATAAGAAAAATCCTTCGCTTGGCGACAAATTTAGCAACAAATTGGCGACAAACTTGATGAAATATCATTTACTTAGCAATTTTTGAAAATGTCGCCAAATGGACGGATATGTCGCCAATGTTTCATTAACGAAATGACGCCAAACTAAAATACCAAATTGGAACGTCAAATGATATTTCGATACATTAGGGAATGATGTTTAATTTCTTTGATAATCCTTGTGACTTTGGGGAGATTGATAATCGTAATGTCAGGATTGTCATATGCTGCCCATATCAGATTTTTTATTTAGACTAAAGGGAAAAATTTACAGAGCAATGAAATGCTCTGTTCCTGAGACATTGGACGTTTTGGTCTAAGATAATGAACAGCTTACAACTTTTAACGCTTTCCGTTCCGTTCATGGGAGATTTTACAGATTGCCAAAAAAATCCACTATGTGTAGAATACTTACGTTTGCGATAGTAGGAAATCTCTTAAGACGTTATTTTTGCCTGAGAGATTTGTTTCGGGAATATAAGAACATGTCTTTTGATAATGTTATCTTTGTAGTAAAGATATTTAAAAAAAATAATGTAAGCATTTAATTGAAAGAAATTATTGTATTTGTTCCTCTATATTAAGAATTATATTTCTATGATGTCAGATTTTCGATTTTCTCAGGGGAGGATACAAAAAATATTTCTTCCAAGAGTTTTAAACGTCTCTCCAGAAGGTCTCTCAAACATATCTTTGCACATTTATAACATCGTTAACAGGCCAGAACCTGAAGGATTTGGAGTTTTGATTTTTTCTTCGTATACAGACAAAATATCCTAATGGAGGGCGGGGGGAGGGTTGACAGTCTTTTAAGAAGCACTAAGGCGACTTTAACTGATAATTTTTTGTATATTAATAATATTGAACACGGGACAAAACTAAATTGAGCTGAGTTTTGCATAACATGACTATTTCTTATGCTAACCGCCATACTCTGTTAAATAAAGTTAAACTTAACAACGTATTACGCAACTTAATTTTTAAGAGTGGTAGTTTCCCAGGATTAAATACTAACTTGTTATAACGTAAGAATATCGAAATAAAATAGTCCCTTTGAAACATTTTTCTGGATATACATATGTAAACTAAATGCATTTATATGAATAAACGCTTTCAAAAATTTAATATTTTCCGAGTCCGTAATTCAAATTGTGTAAGGGATTCCCATCTACGGACAAAAGGGTGGAAATTGCTACTTCCGGCGGGAAAATATCTATAGAATGTCGCGGTAATCCAACTGAAAATTTAGCTTTTTGGGGCTCCAGAATGTACACTAAAAGGATTTAGTAAAATGGAAAGTCACTCGTACGGAAGATAACCCGCCAAGGCTGATAAATGTTCCTCTCGGGGAAGATATAAGAAATGCGTAAGGCACTTTCCTGGTCCATTCCTGGTCCATGGAATTTGGCGCATGAGGTGGCCCCATGCCATGTAAAACGGTCCTATTTAAAAGACAGAGTGAAGATTCTATAATGCAGCATTTGTAATTGCAGCAAATGCAAAATTCCATAATGCAGAGGCTTTTCCAAAACTGCGTTTCGTGAAATAATGGTGATTTTCGAAAGAAAACAATTAAGTAGGGAGACAAATGAGTTTATTTTATTTTACTTTTATTACACTGCAAATTTTATCTCAACTTGAAGACAAAAATATATAATGAAACATATATTTTTAATTTTCTGAAAGTTATTTTTTTTTCAATGTTCATTATTTTGTAGTATTAAAGACTTACATTGCATATCATATTTAAAAGCTAACGTATGTGTTAAAAAGGTTACTCTTGATATATATCTAATTTGAATATAGTTTTTGTTTTGTATTTTTATTTAATGGACAACGCTTCTATTATATGCTGTACAATATTTTTAAAATGCAATATTTTATTAAATAAAGGTAACAAGTTTTCAATTTCAGCCTTTTAAATTGTATACATTCACAAAAAATTTTCTGACGTTTATTCTAATAAGGATATCTGTATTAGGTTTGCAGGATATATTTAATAATATATAAAAAACATTTTGGTTCAAAATTTAGAAAATCGATTGTATGGGGTTTTATCAAAAACTCAGCAGTCTGTCTTACAAGTTAATTTATTAACTGCTATCATCTTGAAGAAGGCATAATTCATAATTTCGGATTCATTATGCTTTTAACAGTTTGGATTTGCGGTACCTGTGTTTTCACCTAGAAAATTTAATATATATGTTAAAATTTTGTGCACCTATATCGAGACAAATGAATTCATTTTTACTACAAATTCAGCTACAAATATGTTACAGATTGAGTTCGGGTTATTCTAGTTTTCAAGGTTCAACTTTTAACTGCTGCACGGAATGATAATATAGCGATATTATTGCATTTTTCAGCATCTGTGGACCGCATAGCACTTTAGTATGCGACCGTCAGCATAAACCCTAGTAGCATACCAATAACCTGAAAATATTGGACCAATATTGTATATGTTTGCGTTTTATTGGAAACATATATGGCTAGATATTGACATCACTATATTATGCCAACATATACGTCACATTGCAAATATTTCCAAC
Organism: Amaurobius ferox; assembly: GCA_951213105.1. NCBI lineage: Eukaryota > Metazoa > Arthropoda > Arachnida > Araneae > Amaurobiidae > Amaurobius > Amaurobius ferox. The sequence continues at coordinate 84,581,565 of OX578137.1, forward strand.
ATTTGGAATATATTGGCAACCAATACTAGATAAATATTGGGCATATATGAACAGGAAAATAGTGGCTGAAAACTCGCCAGGTAATATTGGATATATATTGACATGCTAATAGTGGTTAAAAACTCACCTGCTAATATTGGGCCAATATTGGCACACTATTCTCTTGGCCCAGTATTGGGTCTATATTATCTGCAATTGTCTTCAATGATATAAAGAAAAATTGCTAATTGCCATAATATTTTAGCTTCTGTAGATACTTCAGTGATATCACCTATTGACTATTTCAATTTATAGAGCCCACATTAAGGGCGAAACTGATCTATGGACGCTGTAATCTTGAAGGGCGATTTTAATTTTGGGGATGTCACCTGTTTGAAATGTCCCTCATTGAATTTGTTAGCATAGAATTCTTTGATTTTTTTTAATATAGTATATTAGCAGAGATTACCTGGCGTTGCTTGGAATTTACCATGCAAAACTATGATAAAAATTACACCGGAACATGTAGGGCCGATTGTGATATATTACCACTAAATGTATCGCATTTTAGAGATGTTTAAATAAAATTGAAGTTGAAAAGTGTTTCATAATCAATGCTTTATGTATGATTGATCTTTCTTGTGATTTCTTAATACTTTTCGTTGTTGAGTAAGCCAGAGAGCAATAAACCATGGTGATAGTTTCCAGATAAATTCATGTCTCAAAGCTACGATTTTCAAAATTGTCTAATATATTCAATAAACCCCCACACAACTCAGGGTTGAGTAAGCCTGTGAGAAATGAACCATGGTGAAAGTTTTCATTTTAATTCATATCTCAAACCTGTGATTTTCAAAAGTGTCTAATACGTTCAATAAACTCCCACAAAACTCCAATTGGAGATTTAATTGACCTTCACGTTTTAAACCAACAATGTGCAACCTTTTTTGTTGTGAATCATGGAGTTAGAGAGTATAACTTCTAGGGGAAAATGTCGTTTTTCACTAATATTTCAAGAACCACTGGTCGTAGAAACTCAAAAAATAGCCTATGTTTTTGTGGGGTGATTTCAAGACTACCAAGACAAATTTCATAAAATATTAATAAAGTATGCTAATATTAATAAAGTATGTGATTTAGAAAATGTAAATACCATTATAATGAAACTGCATTTCATGTTGTAAAATAGATCTATCTGATAAGCTCTTTAAAAATGATCACAGTAAAGTTTTTATTTTCCGAGCTATTATGGATCGAAAATAGCTAGAAAACGGTTAAACTCGGTGAATTCGGATAAAACTCCATATACTGCGCTGTACAATTCAACACTTACCTTGCGGCAATGCCCCCCCCCTCTAAGATATCACTCATACCTATCATTAAGGAAGTATGTACCTTAAGAAAAAAATATGTACAGTGGATGCATGTGTAATTATGTAACGGAAATTGAAGAAACGTATTTAAGCAGAAATAAGATAATAAATCCACATAGAGTTTTTTCGAGGATCCACTGGATCCCCTTCGTGAATACAAGACAAGCGTAAAACTTGATATCAAACAAACGAAACCGGCGCAAATTGGGGAAACAGAGATGTATATATACCCAAGATCTGGATTAAAAGTCCATCTGATACTGCTAATCAAAACGCAAAATAACGAACAGTTCAGCCAATAAGAAATGAGAATTAACACACAAGGTTAGTGTATCCTGGCAGAAATATCCGAACAAGAATAAATGGGACCCAGCAGGAAGAAAAATAAGTCAAAACAACACAAAGAGACCCAAATGTTAATAAATGGAACAGGAAGTAGAAAAAACTGCAGGGATCTCCGTCAGGCCGTGTACAAAAAGGACCCTTCTGTTTCTTCTATTTGAGTCCATTTCATCGTTTTGACTTGGGTTTTGTAGCTCTCATGCACTGATGAAGGGAATCTAGCGTATCTTTGAAACATCTTTATGCTGCCTTATTATCTTATTTGTGCTTAAATACGTTGCTAAAATTTTCTTTATTTTTTGTCAGCATGTGTGCAAAAATAATGATGATTGCACATCAAATACGGTGCAACATTAAAAAATTGTATATAACATAATATAGTGCGATGATAAATAGACTTTTTCCCTATGCTCCGTAAAGAGCTGCGTTGTAAACAATCCTCCAATTTCATTTATTGGTCAAACACAGCTGACCAATATAACGCCACCTTAGGTGTTCTTGCGTCTGACCGTTTCATTAACACTGATCCCTCTTGCCACTTTGCCACTTTACTGTTCAAATTTAAGGCCTCTTTACTCCCTCTCACAGTAATTATATCTCACAGTAATTATGTGTTTATTTTAGTATATTATACACATACTGGAGCACACTCTCATCCTGCCAATCAATGTATAGGAATGTGATATCAAATGTATGGCAGTGCGTGTTTTATCTGTGGGTGAACACGTTGCTGAAGTTTTCCTTATTCTTTGCACAAATATATTTTTTTACTTATTGAAATCCTTAGTTGTTTTAAACAGAAATATACAGCTACAATATAATTGTATTCATTTAATGCAGGTAAATTCAAACTCATCCCTTTTTAAAATATATTATACCATTCAACTTCAACTAATTACAAACTGGAGTTGTTTCTAAAAGCAATACATGTATTGTTATAAGATGCGATACACAATTCAAGCAGTACCCCGTGATTAATTTACGTAAGTTTTAGCCACGCTTAGAAAATCAAACTCATACAGACTGATATTTTATAAAGCGAACAATTATCTACTTAAAATGGAAAATTTGGGGACAGTCCCCGGGTAAAATTTTCGAAATCTCTTAATTAGATTTCATTGTGAGTGGGAAAATGGGCCAAAAAAGTGATTCCACCTTTACAAATTAGTATGGGGGCTGCGTTCATTTGGTATCTAGCAGCAGAAAGGCGAATGAATCGTATTGCGGTCAGGACGGTATTTCAATTTCCTCTTTAATCCCCATAAAACTTTTAAAAAGTCTTAATGTTTAGAGGATATGGTATGCTTAGAGTAACGGTGACAATTTACAATTCTAATTAAGATATTCGTAAACAGGTCGTTAAAAAAAGATGATAGTATTTTTAAAAGTTGTATTTTTTACTTTATTTCGTTGTTTAAGGATTCATTTTATTTTAAACATAGGTTATTTAAGATGCTTGCTGGTTTTAATTGTGCATCCGATATGTGCAGGGTTGGTTGTTCGAATGTAAAGCAAGCTTCAAATGTTAAATTTTATTTAGCTACAGATTTATTTAATTGCACTAAATGTTTTTTGTATTTAACAGGAATTTTTTCTTATGTAAATATATTTCAATAAAAATATTGAAAGTGTTGAAGTTTTTCCTTTTTAAACTCTGGAAAAATATTATTCCAAATTAAAACAACATATCTATAATTTTCGCATTGCTTGAAGCATGAACCTCAGAGTTTATCTATGTATAATAATACTACATGGGTTTGAAACTAAATTATGTCTAAAAATTAAAATAAACGTATAAAATAAATTAGATGAAAAAAAACAAGTTTTCACTTGTTCTGTCCTATACAGTACAGTGGCGTACAAAACAGTAGAAAATAAATTATAATCATACACGAAATAAAACCAAATACATGGTTGAAGGGAAAACTGTGTGTAAACAGATGAAATGGTTAGGTATAATAGCAATTTTAAATACGCATAATATTTATATAGTATTGTTTTACCCGCACCATCAATTTCCTTCAATTTCCTGTGTTATTTAAATTAATTTCATACTTTTCCGTGTGCCACTGCTGTATAGGAATGAACATTGAAAAATTTGTTTTTCTTATAATATATTTCTGTCTGAATCTAGCCATAAGATATCTGTTTCCTTTGCTCTGAATCTAGCCATAAGTATGAGAAACCTTACTAAAAATGCAGACATATACTACGCATGATAATACCGATGTTCGCAATTTGTATATGCATTATTATTTAATAGGCGAATTATTGACCTCATCATCATGAATTTTTTTCGCATATATCATGTGCTGCAAGAAATAAATAAATAAATAAATAAATTTTCTAAAATTTTGCTTTATAAAAAAGAGCTTCATGTTTCTGAAAATTATTTTGGAGACAACCCCGAAATAAAACTGTTCTAAATCTCTTATTTAGACTCTATTGTTAGTGCGAAAATTGGACCAAGAAAGAAATTTCTCCCCCTTTTCAAATTAGGAAAGAGAACGTGTCCGTTCGATTTTTGGCAGCGAAATGCGAATAAATCTTTATACGGTAGAGACCGCATTTAAATTCCCCATTTAATCCTAACATGCTGATTTTATTTTATTCATTAAGGTTAAGATATTGGTGGCAATTCTAATTGAGTTTTTATAAACATGGTGTTAATAACAGATGATAACCTTTTAAGAAGTTAAAATGTTATTATTTCTTTATTGATTCCTGTTCAGCGCTTTACTTACGTCAGTAAAGGAATCACATTTGAAGAGGATGTGGAAGCAGAAATCCAACTTTTAAAATTTTGCATCAAACTCAAACAAAATTTCTTGCACATGTACGAAATATATCATTAACTTATCAAATATAATTAAAAATGTCGATGTAGTTCTATTTCTTTCCTTAGAACGAAAATAAAAGGAAATGTTAAGGAAAAGTTTTCCTACATTTACAATTTTATTTTATTTTCTCCTGATTTTACATTATAACATTGTTTTAACAGAAAAATAACAAATTTGACCGTTACTTTTTGAATGTATCTTCAAGTTATTAAAATATATACTCCTGGATTGGACGTCGATTTTTATCAAAATCTAACCTATATCATACCATTACTACATATTTATGCCATTTAAAGATTGTAATTCAAAAATTCATACGAAATTTTGGTAATCTATATAAATAAAATTGAAAATCTCTCTGTCTGTCTGTCTGTCTGTTTGTCTCATAATCACGGCAGAACGGCTATACCGAATTTGATGAAATTTCGTGAGTAGCCTTGAAATTAGCAACACTTAAATTTTGTCCAAGTTTCTTGTTTCTAAAACCAGGGGTTGTTGAGTCATTAATGCAAAACGAAACTTTTTCCTAGAAGTTCTACTCTCTAATTCCCTGGTTCCTCCTAACGCAAAAGAATGGAAATCGTTGGTTTGAAACGTGAAATAGATTTAAAACTCTATCTCTGAGTTTGGTGAGAGATTTTTGCTCTAATTAGTCACAGTTTGAAAACATAAATTGATTAAAACATGAATGTTTGAAATATGAATTTAAATGGAAGATGTATCACCATGGTTTATTTTTCACAAGCGTTTACTCAACAATTAAAAGTTTTAAAAAATCAAAATGGTCAGCAAAGCAATTAGATTAAATGAGTTTGTTAATTATTATTATTGTTTTTTTCGATTTGAATAATAGGTAAATGGATATAAAAAATATCTCATGATCGCTTTGATTCTTCTTTAAATAATATTAATTATGGACCGTATACATTACTTTCATTTATTTTGGCAGAGGTTTTTGTTTTGTGTGTTTAGCTAATGAACTGATATATTGTGTTAAACCAATAAATTAATTTAGCCGATTGTTGAAATAGAATAAGAGAAGAACCGTTATATCTTCTAATATAATTTTAGTGTTTTCATTTAATATATACAAGCGGGATCGGGACGTTTTATTCCTCAGAACTACAAATTCAGATCTACGAATTTGGCGGAATATCGCTAACATGACAACGTTTTTTAAACGTTGCCAAATTGACGGAAATGTCCCCAAATTGATAAAAACGCCGATAAATCAATGAAATTAATTTTGTCTTTTACTTTACTTATATACATATAAAATATAAGGAAAGTATTGTGACGAGGTCGAAAATTTGAATTTGAATTTTCGACGGGAGAGCACGATTCAAGCATCCTTGATCACGAATCGAACATTTTTGAGTTGATGTCTATCTGTATCTCTCTGTGTGTGTGTGTGTGTCAGAAAGTATGTGTGTGTGCGTGTCAGTGAGTCTGTGGAGACGATATCTCACGAACAAATGGAGCGATTCGAATGAAATTTGTAAAAAAAGTACAATCCGTGAATAATGGAAGCCTATAGTTTTTAAACACAATCGAATGTTCAGAACCCCCTAAATTTTCGAGTGAAAGTTTGAAAAATTCATCAGAAACTCAGAACCTTTAATAAGTTACGCAAATAGACATTTCTTATGTAATTTTTTCTTAGAAAACGATTGACATAAACTTTAGAACACTAGCACGAACCGTTCTCGAGATATTGCACATTTTTCAAATAGATTTATAAAAAAATCCCATAAATTAGCATTTGTCTGTCAGTCCAAAAGTTCTACTTAGTAAGACATTTAGTGAATTTTTAAAATGTCACCAAATTGATAGCAATGTTTGTAAATCCCTAAAAATATCTTGAAATGGACAGAATGGCGCTAAATACATGAAATTAATTGTGTTTTGTTAGTGGATAATAGTATTGAGATGATGTGTCGTCAATGTGTCGCCAAGTTGGTCTGTCAGTTCTGTTCTTCTTCGAGATAAATTTGGCGATTTTTTAAAGTGTCGCTAAATTGACAAAAATGTCGCCAAACCTTCCATAGAGATAGCATTTTTCAGGGGATATATTTTCCACTAATTTATTTAAAGTAAATGATAACATGTGGCTTAGCAACAGATTTTAATCCAATGTGTTTATGCAGCAGACGATTTTTATTAAATATTTTCTGATTTGAAGAGTAAAATTATGTATAAAATTCGATAGTTATTTATTCTAAATTTATGTCGATTAAATTCTTTTAAATTCGAGCAAAAATTTCGAAATTTATTTGAAATTTATATTCTTTTAACATGGCATCATACTACAAAATAGGGCATAATCATGCATAAAAGTGTTTATATATGTATACACTGATCACGAGACTCAATAGTTTCAATCATTGTTGTGAAAATCTGCCGCGATATGATTTTTTGTTCTTAACACGTCATTAGCCCCCTTAATGGGGCTAGTTACACGCCTATGAACGATACATTATCAAGTATGGTATCAATCGAAATATTTTTCAAGCCCTTTAAAGTGAAGGGTAACACGCTATAATGGTAATCATTTAGACCCAATTAAAATTTGAAAAAATTTGATGTGGGCAACACATGACTTTCCTTATATAATGCAATGAATTTACTACTTTTACGGTAAAAAAATATGTTTTCTTATAGTAGATACTTATATTCTTTCCAAGATATTGAATTTTCGACAATTAGTCGTCATTTTCATTGATTTAGCGTCATTTTTATCCATTTGGCGAGATTTTCGTTAATTTGGCAACATTTAAAAAAGTCGCCAAGTTGGCGACATTCCACCAAATAAGTAGCCAAAATCTCGCCAAGCGTTATGCACGGAGAAATAATTTTAAAAATGTGCAAAACCTCGAGAACGGTTCATGCTAGCGTTCTAAAGTTTATGTCAATTATTTTCTAAGGAAAAATTACATAAGAAATGTCTATTTCTGTAACTTTATTAAAGGTTTTGATTTTGTGATGATTTTCTCAAAATTTCACTAGAAAATTTAGGGGGGTTCTGAACATTCGATTTGTGTCTTCCAGTATTCAGGGATGGTGATTTTGTTACCAAATTTCATTCGAATCGGCCCATTCGTTCGTGAGATATCGTCTCCACAGACTCACACACACACACACTCACACACACACTCACACGCACATACTTTCACACGCACACTCACTCGCACATACTTTCACACACTCACACACACAGACATCACTTCAAAAATGTTCGATTCGTGATCAGGGATGCTTGAAACGTGCTCTCCCGTCGAAATCTCGAATTTGAATTTTCGACCCGGTGACGATACTTTCCTTATACATTATATATATAAGGAAAGTAAAAATGCTACTAAAAATGGTTTCTGTTATAAGAAGGTCGAGTTGAACCACAATCCAGATAAATTTCAGTTCTCAAGCTGATTATGAAAGAAATCGACCAAAATAATATGGGATATTAATGCATGAGAAAATCAAACGGAGATTCCTAAGACAGTTGTAGTTCAAAATAAGGAAAATAAACAAATCCTTCTGCAAATGTGTTCTGAGGATAGTCCCGGAATAAACTTTACTAAATCTCTTAATTAGACTCTTTTGTGAGTGCAAAATGGAGCCATTGAATGAAATCCACCTCTTTCAGAAAAGAGGGAAAATGCGTTTCTTTGATATATAGCAGGAAAATGGCGAATAATTCTTACAGCTGTGGGAATAACTTTCCGATTTTATCTTTAATCCTGATAAATAAAAATAAAGAAAATGTTTTTACTTCTTATAAGCTTACAATAATTGGTGACAATTTGCAATTGTAATTAAGTTATTGCTAAGTAAGTACTTTAAGAAGCTGAATCTTTTTCAACGATCTGTTTTTATTTACTAAGCAATTACTTATCTAATAGGTTTATCGTTTTAAACCAAACATCAAATAGTTGCGTGTTTTATTTGTTATTCATAGGCAAAAGAAGCGTATTTGTTGTATCTTATTGATAAAAACATTATTTAATTACATTAAACTTTTTGTAATTTAACAGCTAAGTGCACTTAAAGTAATTTGAATAAAATATTTTGAAATTGCTTTTTACGAAAGTTTTTGTGTTTTGATAAATAAAACAACGTAAAATTGTGTAATGCATTTTAATTCACTGTTAGAATAAAAAAGCGTTTCAAATAAATTTGAAAGAGATTAAATAAATATAATGCTCTGGACAAAAGTAGCATCGGCGCTTCCAGATTTCGCCTTTACTGGCGGCAATAATTTGACCATAACTGCATTGGATGAAAGCAAACGTTCTATATGCCACGAATGTGCGAAATGTTAGCCGAATTCAGTCGTACCTAACCCGTGTGGGATAGCCCAGTTCTTAGAGCATGAGGATTGTACTCTTGGGACCTGAATTAAATTCCCAGCTCTGTCCAAACTGTATCCGTGTCTACGCAGAAAAGAGACACGTTAAATCTGTAGGTTCGAAAGTCCTTCTGAACGGTTGGTGGCAGGGGAAGGAGGGTCTAAATTGTGTGAAACTGCCTCGGCCGTCTAAACAGATACCTTATACCGTTGAATACATCTGACGATACGGGTCGAGAGACAGAAATTCGTGCCAAACCCTATCTATATGGAATACGGATACGTCAAATCTGTGGATCCGAAAATATCTTCCGAGAGGTTGCTGGTGGAGAAAAGAGGGTACGATACTTGTGGATGTCAACCCCACTTGTCTCCCATCTAAATTGTGTTGATCATTCCATTCCATTCAAACTGATACCTTACACTTTTGGGTAGGTCAGACAGTCTGGGCTAGAAAGTCATCCCACAAAACGCATATTGGGTTCCTATCTAAATGAAATGGTATTTTCCTGGCCGTCCACATAAATACATTAGACTTGACGTAAAAATACCGTTTGGGTTTCCGATTGGACTGAATGGTCCAAGGATGAAATGTCGAACGTATGTAGGACGGCTTACTGGCAAATCGTCCGGACTGTTGGACTGTGGTAGTTCCTGCAGTTCTGTCAACCGGCCTTACCGGCATGGTGATTAAACTGGTGTGTATAGCGTGGTCTTCGGACCGAGTATTCTGTCCACAGATTTGCAAGTATTGCTCGTCTGTCCACTCACAACCAGATTCCTAAGCAAACTGAAGAGTATGGATCAACAGTCCCGTCTGTGTGTGTCTTACAACACACCCGTCTTTAAATTAGACGTAAAATGAATTCATACTGCATGAGTACGCAATGTCAATAGTTACGAAACCCACCGAACGATATTTGAATTTTAAAGTCCGATACGTGATATGATTGACTTCGTTTGTTATGACAGGCCTTCACAAATTAGTCGCATATGATAAGCTTTCTGGCTGGCAGTATAATTATCAGCTAGTCGATGCTAAAGAAGGCGAAAACTTAAGTTCATTGATGCTGATCGTTGCATTCAGATATCAAATACTAGCTTCAGAAACGTACAACTTTTTCGGATTCTATGACTGATGAATTTTTAATTTTCTATACAAGTTTCTTGTGTGAACACACAACAGTAACATTTCTTTCAGTATTTTAATAATTCAAGCAGAATTATTACCCAAACAGCATAAAAAATGTTAGTCGTTTTTGTATTGCAGATATTTTATATTATAATTTTATTAATTAAAGCATTCTTGTCGTTCATTAATTGGCTATAAAAATTCAATTATTTATTGTGTTCATGTATTGGGAAATAATAGTTGGAATTGTTTATGTCACAATCACTTTTAGGTGGAAAAATGCTGGAAACATTTCTTATCTACGGGGCGTTCAACTTTTCTTTTGAAATTCTTTAGGATAACAGTACATAAAAAGCTAAAACACATGTTTGAAGCAGTTCTTCTGCATAAAATTTTCTATACTTTTCTCTGTCCTTTAGATAAATAATTATAAATAAAATCTTAGAGTATAGTCTATTTGATAAGCTGCATAAAGTATATATAGGATTACCCCCCCCCCCCCCCCAGGCGTTTCTAGAATTTACAAAGACGCGAAACACAGACATCTCGTAATCACTACTAATGCTAATAATAAATACTGTGCGACCCTCTAATAAACATTATACGATACTTCCACAGAGCACAACTACGTTGCTAACATCTACACCCTCATAACAAGCGTACATCATAACAAGAAAGATCAATCATGCTTAAAGCATTGATTATGAAACACTTTCCAACTTCAATGCAATTTTTTTTAAACATGTCTAAAATGCAATACATTCCTCGGTGATATTTTAAAACTTATCACAGTGCTACATTAATTTATTATATTTGAAAACTTAAACCTTCATCAAAGAAAATGAACTTCATTCAAATGACGGCATTGAAATATAAATTGCCTGCCTGGTTTAAACATCTCTAAAATGTGATACATTCATCGGTAATAATTTTAGAATTATCATAATATTACGATAATTTATTATATTTGAAAACTTCATCGAAAACAAAATGAACTTTATTCAAATGATGTCATAGAAATATAAATCTCTCTATAAAAGCAGCATTTCTTTCATAAACATTTTTCCATTCCTTTCATTCATCACAGTACTATAATAGTTTATTTTATTTAAAAACGTAAACATGCGATACATTCCTAAAATGCGTTACATTCCTCGGTAATATTTTTAAAATCATCATAATACTACAATAATTTATTATATTTGAAAACTTCATCGAAAACAACTGAAATTCATTCAAATGACGTCATAGAAAAAATAACACGCCTGGCTCTCTCTATAAAAGCAGCATTTCATTCATAAATAATTTCCCATTCATGTCATTCATCACAATACTGTAATAATTTATTTTATTTAAAAATTAAGATCATGGAGCTACAAGTAATTAAACTCTATGCGTAAAACTTCATAGAAAAAATCCCCCTTATCTTTCTACAAGAAAGATCAATCATGCTTAAAGCATTGATTATGAAACACTTTCCAACTTCAATGCAATTTTATTTAAAAAAGTCAAAAATGCAATACATTCCTCGGTAATATTTTAAAACTTATCACTATACTTCATTGATTTATTATATTTGAAAACTTAAACCTTCATTGAAGAAAATGAACTTCATTCAAATGACGGCATTGAAATATAAATTGCCTGGTTTAAAAATCTCTAAAATTTAATACCTTCCACGGTAATATTTTTAAAACTATCATAATACTACGATAATTTATTATATTTGAAAACTTCATCGAAAACAACTGAAATAAATTCAAATGACGTCATAGAAAAAATAACACGCCTGGATCTCTCTATAAAAGCAGGATTTCATTCATAACTTTCTCCATTTCATTCATCACAATACTATAATAATTTATTTTATTTAAAAATTAAGACCATGGAGCTACAATTCATAAACTTTATGCTTAAAACTTCATCGCAAAAAATCGTCCTTCTGTTTATAAAATCAATTAATATTTCATTCATATCAGCCATGCAGGCTCCATGGACTGAATTATTTTGTGTTAAGAAATACAGTAATTCTAATACAACTCATTCTACATATTTTGCTGTTTACATTTTACATAGGTGAAAAATAGGCTTAGTTGTAGAAATAATCAAATTTGAATGAGAATTTAAACTCAAATATATTGTCATTGTGTTGTTTTAGTATGTAGATGCACAGAATTTAAGCAAAAATAAAGTAGTTTTAGGACGGAAGCAACACTCAATATGAATTAAAAAGAACTTTAAAAAATCACGATTTTAAAACAAGATGGATGCCATATATCATTTTGAAGTAGGTCTTGTGATCGTTTCATATCATGGTCACGTAATCGTTTCATATAAGATGTGTAATTATTATTTTAATTTTTATTTAAAAAACTACTAAATACATTTCGCTGAATTTTTTTTTATATATTTTATGGAACAATTTGACTATTACCTAAAATTTTCGAAGCAATTTGTGAATTTTAAATCCGCTTAAAAAATGTTTGAAAAATTAGGTCCCATAGGGCTCAATGTATTTCATTTTTTCAACCCGGGTTCAATCCAAAACTAATTGGGTGATATTATTCATGTATATTCCCATAGGTCCTACAGACCGTCTGAACAACATACTACAATTTTATTTTGATTAAGTCACTTTTACGCTAGTTATCGTGCTAACGGACAGACAGACAGACAGACAGACAGAATGAACAAAGTCATAGACACTTTTCAACTTTGTTGTAAAGTGTTAAAGATCAGTAAACCTCGCTGAATTTTACATTGAGAATATTTTAAAGAATTTTAAATTAAGAATACCAAAATTAATTTAATTTTCAGAAATAGTAAGATATTGCCAATTTGAAGACATTTCCAGAAAATCACAAACTTGGGACAACTACATTCAGTTTATCACCAAACCTTTGCCAAATTGTTCGCCAACTGTTTTACACAAAAACGTTTAGTTTATGGTATCTTAATGGTGAATTAAAAAAATCTATTAAAATATACACCCATATGAGGTATATAATAAAGACTTCTTGCTGATTTTCAGGATGAAGATTGTGCTTTTATTAAAATACAGAGTTTATGTGTCAATTGCGTACTTGCACCATTCGGAATTGACTGATCTAATATTAATTGTATGCTTATAAGGGCAAGTTTGACATGTACGGTAAACTTTAAAGTATAATTCAAACTTACTTTATGTATACGTATTCAATGTTTTCCAACCGCATACAGATTCCAACCGCATGCCAGCTATAGATGAAAATATCAGAGGTTAAATCGTTTGGTCACACGTGACCCTTGCAGCATGAAAATCCGGCGATGGCTACAATATTGGTATTTTCTACTCTAGGAAATATATTGTTTTCTCGTTGGCAAAGCTTTGTGTTTCCCAACTGAAAGAAATAAAAACTGTTTCTTAACTTCCCCTTGAAAAAATGAAAACCTACGGTATTAGATGGTCATGCAAAGACTTGGCTTTTTTTTTTTTTTTTGTAGATGATGAGTAAACATCAAACTCTTGAGGGGATAGGGGATGACTAATGTTTTCTAATCCTGGTACCTTTTAAATATGCTATCCAAATTTTTTCATTTTAATTGATACATCTATTTAATAATATTTTCCGTAGATGCAACTACTGCAGATAATAAATGACATGGATTCAACATCAAATTTTGAAGGAGTTTGGGGGTTTACTAAGAATGATCATTTAAAGTTTCCTTTCTACATCTGATTCAAAACTTTTCCTTGAAATATCTATTTCACAAGATTCGTTATAATTAGAGATTAGATAATGACTGATATGGATTCAACATTGCATTTTGTAGACGGTTAAGTGATCCACGAAATATCACTTCCGGTTCTGGTTATGTCACTTCCAACTAAAAAAATTACACTTCCCTTGAAACATCTTTTTCTCAGAATATGATATATATATATATATATATATATATATATATAAAGAGAGAGAGAGAGCGAAAGAGAGAGAGAGAGAAAGAGAGATAGATAGATATACATAGATAGATATACATAGATAGATATATAGATGATAAATGATATGGATTCGTTTCAGCATAAAATTCTGGAGAAAATTGAATGTTTTACTAAGGAATTTCACTCACGGTTTGAAGATGTTCTTTAAAGAAGTTTATATTTATATCTGCAAATTATCAAAAGTCAAACACACTTTTCAACAAGTGTTAAAGATGTTCAAAATTATGAAGTGCATTTTATGAAGCGACATTTTACCAAAAATATAATTCTTCGTTCAAAAAGACTTTTTGAACAACACCCCAGTCTACTTCCCCATGTATTTTAATTTGAATCTATTAATAGAGCAAAAGGTTGAAAAAAATTAATTCTACCTGATTAACAAACGAGTGGAGAAACGCGGCCTTCTGATATCTCTAAGCGGAAGGGTTTATAAATCCTTCTGCTGTCGGGGTCACATTTTAATTTCGTCCCCGGTTTTGATAAAAGAATTTAAAACAATTTTATTTTTTACATATCATTTGATAAGCTTAAATTATTTGTGAAAGTTTGACATTCTCGTTCATTTAGCAGTAAATAAAACTTTAAAAGATAAAAGTTGTTTTAAAAGTTGCAGATTAAATTTGTATGTGTGGAAGACTCAGGCCGTCCGACGCATCCAGAGGACTTGAGTAACTATTTGGACGACCGGGAAGAAAATTTTGCATGTGTGTAGTGAATTGCTTTATTTCGTAAATTGCTACTTATTTAACTAATTTAGCGGTTTTAACCGCGAATCGAACGGTTTTAACCAGGAATCCAAAGGTTTTAACCACTCATCCAACGATTTTAATCGTGGCGGCATACTCGTTACTCGTTGTTTTTATTTTTAGCTAGCCACCTTTGGAGACCAGCGCCATCGCTTTTTGAAAAGTGTTTAGCTTCTAATAGTTTTCTCGTAGTAGATCTCAAAAGATTATATAGTTGCTGCGCGGATGCGAGCAAAACACAATCCGAGCGCATGCGCTGCGCAGACGCAGGACGCGTGTAATACGTCCTAAATAAAGTCTAAGTAACCTTCACCTCTGAGTGTCTGTAATATGTTCTAAAATGAGTCTATGGAAAAATTAGCTTTTGGAACGCTGCGCATTGGCAAGGTATTTATAAGTTCTAGGTATTAGTATGTTGTACGTATAGTATTAGTATAGAGTATTAGTATCGAGTATATTAGTACGAGGTATTTATTAGTTCAAGCGAAGAAGTGTAGACTGTGAATATAAGTTGTAACTTAATTAAAAGCTGAGGTATAATACAATTAGTAAAATGCCTATAGTTTAGGGAAAACATTTTAAAGAAAATAATGACATAATGTAAATGCTAAAAATGTGTAAATATTTTAAATCTGGTAAAATTAATATTGGGTAATACGAAAATATTCTGAAAATCACATTGAATGGCCATTTGAATTAAAACTGACGTTATAAAAACTAACGATGCTTAAAATAAATATTTGTAAGTATTTGTTCATGGAGACACATATATTTAATTAAAATCAGAATAGCAATACCTTACATGGACTGTGCTTATTGTGTTGTCACACACGGATGCTAACTGTCTGCACTTTCCTTACCCTTCATTACGAATTTTCATCACTATCTCTCTGTACGTGATAGACTGGATTGTCCTATAATTTTAACTAACAATTTTTAAACACGGTTTCGGGGAAACCCGCCCTCCAGATTTTTGTGTACTTTTTATTGGGTGTAGCTTTGCCCTACAATCAATGACTCTGGTTTAAAGGCTGGTATTTGAATGATTCGCCCCCTCAAAACAGGGACTGAATCTCAACAAACTTTAAGACTGGTTTCCATCAGACATATGACAATTCCCTTATTGCTGTTCAGTCTTAAATTGTATATTTATTAGTCATAAACTACTGTAAAAGTTACTGTCAATGGTGACGCCGTTTCATCTTTTCTATTACTCCCCTTCATTTACCATAATTGTCTTAAAGTTCTAAGTTACTTATATATCTAGTCTCTGGTTTCACATTTTCCCATCCTTGCAAAATTAGCAGTAAATGCACTATTAATAAAAAAAAATGTATAAAAAAATTTGATCGGAAGTATTATATGGCAATGATATAATTCCATTTTAAGTTTGTAATGCAAGTAATTTGCTTTATCGGATTGAATTATTGTTCATAAGAGCAATCAAAATATCGAAGTGTTTTACACTGTACCGTTTAATCTTCACTATTTGGAATGTGCACCAAAATCTATATAAAACCATAAATCGAGTAACAAAACTACAAAGTCCAAATCAAATTTTTATTTATGAGTTTTTTATACTGATATCACTGCACATTCATCAAATTACAAACACCGCTTCAATTCATATACATTTATTTGACATCATTATGTTATTTAAAATGGCTTTTTATTTTATCATTATATATTTGCTTATTAATTCCACATTTCGTATATACAGATTTGTATTTTTAGATACTGTCATCATATACATACTTGTTTTTTAACATATCATTGATTTTAAACTAATTTATATATATCAGTCAATTTGATTTTTTAATAATCATTCGTCGATACTAATATTATAACACAGAATCATTTTGTACATGTATCATACATATGTTTATCGTTTTTAATCTTTAACATACACATTTTCTTACAGAAAAGCATATACTTTTGTTTTTCTTCTTCTTTTCGAAAATCGAAAGTATTACCATCCCCTCTTTCGTCAACGTTGAGAGCTGCAGAAAACGAAAGAGACAGTTTGGCGATTGACAGACAGCCTGTTAAGTGTTTTGCATTGTCTCACCTCTTTGCACAGCATCGCGACATTCATTAATGTGTATTTAACCATAAACCTCAATGACTCTTAAATCATTTTTTTTAATTGGGGAGGAATTTCTTATTGCAAGCCTAAACTCATGCCACGTTTTTAAAAACAACAGATATTCGTCCTGCTTGCGATGTTTGCCAGTCCTTATGAAGGATGTCTCCTCATCTTACGTTCGTAATAATCATCTTTATTTAATCTCGCATATCTATGAATGCAAGGTGCATTCTTCATGAATGGTTAGAACTAGTTTTCTTTATCTTATTTTATGAATTTGAAATGCATCTTTAATTTGAATCTACTTACATTGCAAATATTGTCTTGACTTCGTGATCCATGTATATTTTCTGACTTTCATATAATGGTTGCTAAATGATATGCCTATTGCATTTCATATTATTCTAAATTGATCTTTGAATCTATACTCTTTAACAACTTCTGACAACATAACACCACATAACTGATATTTACAGGCAAAATAATTACATAAGGCTATGTTCCCTGCCAACAAATAAGACGCCAAGTAAAACACATATTTTGTAAAGTCAAAATTCCAAATAAAGTCCAGGAAAAGATAAAGGAGCAAGGATTCATAAAGTAAAATATTATTAGGGTCATTACTATGCCTTAAAACGATATGCAACTTTATCAAATAAAGGAACAGTTTGATCTTCAATAACAATTTGTGATAAGGCAATGAATAATTTTTTATTTTTAATATTTCAGACATATTTTATTAATCTAATACTAGTAGAACGTATAGTACTACGAATATATACAATGTATAACTATTTTCAGGAGAAATAAGAGGGGAGGGGGATTACGGACTTTCCAGCCTGACTTCAAATATCAAGTTTAAATTTATCAGTACAAGTTCACAGTAACATCATGATTTCTAATACTCATGACTATATTAATCAATTGATTACATTTCCCGTGAAATTTACTGCAGCAAGCTTAAATTTTGGAAGACCGTGTAGATGTGTTAAGTAATGTCTGAAGCGAATAAAATTGAATAAAGTTCGAGCCGCATTTTTCTCCACCCGTTTTATTTCATCTTTAGCGTTGCAATGGAAATTCTAGATTATAAAATATAGTGAAAACTCATTCGAAATTTTAAAAAATAACACAGAGGTGCATCTACTTGGGTCCTGAAGTACCCATGTACCAAATTTCATGGTCGTACGACGCTTAGATTTCCCATTACAGACTGCACAGACGGACACACATACACAGACAAACAGATATATTTCTTTATTAAGTAAGCTTTTATTATTTACCACCTGCGTGAATTCGAAATTTACGACACTCAATTGATAATCATGTTTTCTGCATTTTCTCCTTTGTGTGATCCACACAGTATAAATCAATATGTTTAGAAAATTTGATATAGCAGCTCTTATTGTTCTTCTGTTTTTTCACAGGATGGATTTTTTCGTGAAATTTTCAGTTATCTTACATGAAAAAGTTTTCTGAAAGTATCATTATATTCATTCTTCAAGATACCCTTGTTTTCTTTTTGTCAATATAAATATTGACAAAATATACACTGGTCTTGGCATTAATATTCTCAATATAAAAATTAATACCAAAAACGGTTAAAAGTCAGTTTTCAATAAAATATCCAAATATATTATATTTATATTTACAGTATAATTCTTGAATTTTCTGATATTTATATTGCCTGCAAGTAAAAAAGTATATCAAAATACAATTACAGTCGGCAAACGCAATAAACTCCGTCAAGATATATTAGATAAAACACGTCCAGAACTTCAGTTTATTAAACACGATACCATAAATATTGACACATGAGATTTCGCAGACTTTAAAATAAATATTTGCTTCATAAAGTCAAATATTTCCTGATAAAGATACAAAATAATATAAAGGATTTGCTTTCCCACTGAAAGAGTTGATTTCAATGAAATTCCTACTTGCAATATTTACTTTCAAGTGTGAAATTCCCTTTTTTGAGCAGATAGAAAAAGAAAAATACTCTTAGGTCTTTAATTAAATATAAACTGTATTTTTAATATTTTTCCGGTTGTTAGTCACTTTTACTTTATTTCCAAAGTAAACTTAAAAGCAATGCTTATAAATCTACTATGAGAATTTTAAATCTTATATACTATAATCCTTAATGTTTATATGTCTTCCTGTCTTTTCAGATATACAAATCCACACTGTTCATGCCAGCTAAACCAAATTTTGCTTGCGGACTAAAGCTGCTCATAGAAAGCACGTAGTAGGGTTTCCGATTTTGACATTATTGCTCTAGGAGGTTTTTCGGAGCGTTTCAAGCTTAATGTGATTTCTGATGTCCCAGAGACTGGGAATTTAATACGCAGATCGAGTAAAACACTACAGTTTGCAAAAATATGAAAATTTAAATTTTAGTAAGTGTCAATACTGACAAAAATGTTCGAATTGTACCTGATACTCCAGGTTTGAGTTAGTGATTTGAAACAAGTATGATACAAAGTACAATGTAGGGCACAAAGGTGAATCATATGATATGACCAATATGGATAATTGTTGCTTTCCAATATTTATTATTTTAGGGTGTTTCATAAGTTAAATATATTCGAATTATAGAATGAACGCGAAATTCCAGTTTTATTAAGCTAGGAACTTACAATTTGACACCAAGACAGATCATGAAATAAAATCAGCGCCGATATAGTGTTTACAAATATTTTTTATGATTGTCATAAGCAAAATGGAGTTTTCAAATATTTTTAAAGATTGTCATAAGCAAAAATACTTGAATTGTCGAACAAACGTTTTTGTACTGAGATATGGATTTGAAATTTCGTTCAAAGATAGATCATTCGATATTTTCAAATAATGATAATTTTCCGAATTTGTTAATTTACATGGATAAATATTGTTTTCGAAAATTTATTATTTTTACGGAGTGTTACAGGCAAAAATGTTCGAATAGTCGAATAAATGTTAAATTCCGCATATATTGAGCTAGGAACTTACAATTTTGTTCAAAGATGGATCATATGATAAAAGGTACATAAATAGTTGTTGTTTTCAAATATTTATTATATTATGGGATTTGGAGATATGTCATAATTAAACATTTTCGAATAGTTGACTAAGAGTTAAAATCTACATAGATGCAATTCGGATTATTACAGTTTTCCAAAATTAATTTTTTGAGTGTTGTCATATTTAAAAATGTTCGCACTGTCGAATAAACGAACGTGATTATTCATGATTGATATTTCCAATAATGATTATTTTAAGAGTGTGGTTAATTTACATGGATAAATATTGCTTTCGAAAATTTATTATTTTAAAGAGGTGTTACAGGCAAAAATGTTCATATAGTCGAATAAATGTTCAAATTTGGTACAAATCACTATCGTAACGTGAGATTTTTAACTGAGGTGGCTGAGCGATTGGCAAAATTGTTGGTATTACAAGTGAAATTTATATGGGAATTCGCATTTTCAATATGTTTTATTTTTGAAAAGTAAAATAAAATAATTTTACATAAAAATGCAATGATGGGATGAAATGCACGAGATATTAAAATATGTTACCTACGAGAGATGAATATATACAAGATATAAAATGTTAAATATTTTCTTATTTCTAAATACGATCAACGTTTAAAATCATTTTATAAAATATAAAGTCATGGTCTCCCCAAGAATGGGTAGGCATCACTCCCCCCATGGACATTCAATATAGTCTATATGAAGTTGAAATATAATAGAATATTATTAGAAAGTGTTAAATACATACATTCGTTTTGCAAATATAAACATATAGAACTAATGAAATGAAATATTTCTAAAGCATGCACTCAAAGTTGGTGATAAATAAATCCGGAACGTAAGCTCAGTTGAAAATCAGTATAGTCAACAGTGTCTTTAAACAATTTTGTATATTAATTATTTATGAATATATATACTATATACATTGAGAACTTAAAAATATCTTTACCACGATATGCTAAAAATCCCCTAGAAAATTAATAATCGCTTTTTTCTAACATATATTCTAGTGTAACGTGATTTTAAAAGAAAAATCAAATTTATTATTTTTAAAACTTCCAAATGCGCAAACGATATGCTTTGCGGTATTATTACTGTAACATTGAGCTATGTCTACTTCGCAAATTAATTAAGCTTATGGTAGTCATTATTAGTATGTTTCTTTGTCTTGATATTTATTTCATTTAGTTGAATATCATGTTATATGGAAAATGCTCATATTTTTAGTATTACATAGGACTTTTTCTGAGAGGATTAATTAATAGAACCATGTTTGACTCAAAATGGTGGATCCATTAGCATTGTCCAAGAAACTTTTATCCGAAACTCATCCCCTCTCCTAACCGTTATTGAATGAAATGTCACGTCCGTTATGTAGCCGTTATGAAATGTCACGTCCCATATCCAATCAGTGTCTTAAGTTACAGGCTGAAAGGGTTGAAAATGGTGGGAAGCAATAGCCACACCTTTCTAGAAGCAAACCTGTAGTTCTAGTTTATCTGTGAAAGCCGAGTTTAACAGTTGGGCGTGTTTACTTCTATACGGATTTCAAAACACCATAAAAGCTTGATGATTTCAGCTTCTAGATATGCGTTTTAATGGGGAATTGAAACGTCTCATTTTAATAAGTAAAGTAAGTGTAACCGTTTTCTTAAAAATATGTCTATATTTTTCAAGTTATTTTAAAAATTATTATAAATAAAAATATCCGTAAATCAGATTTTAAATAGAGGAGGCTCAACTTTTAACCTCTAAGGATGCTACGCATCTGGCACAAAGTTAGATTTTATGTTACAATTAATAATAGATAATTGGTGTTTTCAAATGTTTATTATTTTAAAGGGTGTTATAGACAAACATGTTCGAATCGTCGAGTGAGCGTGAAATTCAAGGTTATTGAAAAAATGTCTTGGAATATAATAAAAAAGGGGATAGTGTTGTGGTACACATTTATGTGGAGAACATCCAGTTAGTTTTTTTTATTATTAAATAGTGAATTTGGGTTGACTTAAATTATCAATCTTAAATTGCCCGTAAATTTGTATAGCCGTACATTGCATTGTTGCCGCATTATAACCCACCATAAAATATTTGTGCGAGTTCCTAAAATATAAGTAGTATATTAACATACTACAAAAGCAACTTCCACAATTTTAAACTTTTACATAAATATTTATTTAACACATATATTTAAGATTCACTTACATTAAATATATAGATATAGATTTAAGGAGAATACTGGGTGTGTGAGACCAGACATTTATTTGCCTAAAATCATTACGACATTTTATACCTGCTGACTGGTACATACCTTTGTTATCGTCTTTAAACGTTGCACCAAATATGGATCATTCATTATTGCACCATCTCTCAATATTTGAATAACGACTGAATATCGCTACACCATGTTTCTATATGCATACTGACTGCTAAAACACACCCATGGCTCGCATAGCCTCTCAATTCTTAAAGTGGACATTTTCACACCATTTCTTAATGTCGACTACTTCACATATCAACTGTGTCCGCCAAAGCATGGGTAACTTAATGAATGCATCTTCTCTATGTGAATAAAGACTCTTTTTTGTGTTAAATATTCGGCCTGTTGACACATCGTTTCGCCTGAGACCCAGATACGCCCACCGTATCTCATTAGTTGTCCTCATGGCGATACAGCAACACTTCTTCATTGGTTCATTTTTTAGCAAATCAGCATGGTTTCAGCTTTGGCTTCCATTAGATTTTCTGACCCAACCACACCTGTAATTTAAGTGCTTTTTTTTCTGGCTCTCAAGACCGCTCGGGCCAAACTGTTGTAAACTAGTGTCTACTAGTCTGGGCTTTTGTCTGGCTTGGTAGATACCATAAATATAAGTACATTAGTACAGCCAACATGTCTCCTGGTCTTACATATACTCCTCCTCAAACAAATAAACAAAAAAGTAACACCATAAAATTTGTGCCCTTGGCAACTCTTTAATGGTCATTTTTTGTCACTGAAAATTTGCCATGGATAACTGATACAAGTCTAAAAAAGCCTTGTTGTAAACACATGAAAGTTTGTTACACCATATATTTCAGTTATATGTACCAATCATCATTATATTAGGACTAGCTTTAAAATAAAGCAAAACTTAAATTTCAACTAATTCACTATATTTCATACTAGCAGCATACCCGTTCTTCGTACAGAGTATATAATATAAAGAAACTTGAAATTCACAATCATGCGCAAATCCTTATAGTATACTAAATGACATTTTTAATCAAAATATTCTGTTAAAATATTTAATACATTGCTCCTAAAAAGAAGTTTAAGAATCTCTGTACTCGCTATATAAAATTATCATTATGGACATATCTGAAGAATAAAACATCCTGGATCCTTATGTAAGCAAATATAAAAAAAAATATGGAATTGAATCAATATATGCAAAATAAAAGCGTTAAAATTGTATGGGACCCGTACTAATTATATACGCGTATATTAGAAAATATAACCTCTATTAGTAGATTACATGTATAAATTGAAAATACCAATAAACCCGTAATCTTTTAATCTGAAGACAGTCATTTATTCCAATATATGTCAAAATGAAAGTGCTAAAATTATAGGGGAATATATAAACGTACTACTTATAATGTCCGATTATTAGTAGAAGATTACCCGTATTGCAATATGAGTCTCAAATGCTTTTGGCAAAATACAACAGACGACGTAATAAATTGAAAATACCATTAATCCCCTTAATCTTCATACCAGAAGACTGTAATTGATTCCAATATATACGCCAATATATGTCAAAATATATGTCAATATACATGTACTACTTATATTCTCGTATGTTAGAAGATATACCCGTGCATTCCTAGAAGATTACTCGTACAACGTACAATATGCGAGTGTCAGCAATTTTTGCCGCAATAAAACAATGGCGTAATAACTTAAAAATATCAATAATCACTGAATCAATAATTCCGGAATATATCAATAATAATAATGTTTAAACCTGAAGAGTGTAATTGATATTATTTAGTCCAAATTGAAATGGCAATGAAATTTATTTTATATACATATCTTCATTATTCAAATCGGAAAGGATTTAATAAAAATCGTCTGCCGCATAAACACATTGGATTTAAATCCGTTGCTAAGCGACGTATCATTTGCTTCAAATAAATTGGTAGAAAAAATATCGTCTAAGTATCGTCTACTTATTTCTATGGAACTTTTGGCGACATTTTCGTCAAATTAGCGACATTTTAAAAAATCGCTAAATTTATCGCCAAGTGGGACTGTAGAACTGACAGTCCCACTTGGCGACAAATTTACGAAATATCATCACAATACTATCCCCTAACAAAACACAATTAATTTCATTTATTTAGCTCATTTTTATCAATTTCAAGATATTTTTATAGATTTGAAAATATTTTTATCAATTTAGTGACCTTTTAAAAATTCGCTAAATATATTACTAAGTAGGATGGTTGGTCTGACAGATAAATGCTAACCAAACATCATTTCAGTACTCTCTTCTAACAAAACAAAATAAATTTCATTGATATGCGTCGTTTTTATCAATTTGGCGACATTTCCGTCAAATTGGCAAAGTTTAAGAAAAGTTGTCAAATTAGCGATATCCTGCCAAATTCGTTGCTCTGAATTTGCAGATCTGAATGAAACATCCTTATCCCGTTTCAATATACTAAATGAAAACACTACAATTGTATTAGAAGATATACCCGCTCTACTCTTTTTCTGTTTCAACAATCGGCTAAATGAATTTATTGGCTAAACACAATATATGAGTTTAGTAGCTAAATACGATATAAGCTTGAAAACTCTTTGCCAAAATAAATGAAATTGATGTACGCAGTCAGCAATTAATATAATTAAAAGAAAAATCAAACCGTTCATACATAAGATATACTTTTATATCCATTTATCCATTTATTTATTATTCAAATCGAAAAAAAATAATAAAAACATTAACAAACCCATTTAATTTAATTGCGGTGCCGAACAACATGATTTGTCCTCATAAAATGTTATAATTTATTAACCACTAACAGCACACCAGTTCGTCGTACGGAGTATATAATATAAAGAAACTTATAGTTCGCAATCATGTCCAAATTCTTTTAAAATATTAAATTTATTGCTCCTAAAGAGAAGTTTAAGAAATATGTTCTCACTATGCAAAATTATCTTCACGGGCAGATCAAAACATCCTGGCCCATTTTGTAAGCAAATTTTCATAAGAAAAAAAAAGGAATTGAATCAATATATGCAACCCAGTACTAATCATATTGTCGCAGATTAGAAAATATGCCAATGTGTTAGTAGAAGATTACCCGTATTACAATATAAGTCTCAAAAATATTTGCCAATATAACAGAGATGACGTAATAAATTGAAAATATCAATAATATCCGTACTCTTTATACCAGAAGGTCGTAATTGATTCCAATATATGCCAATATATATCAAAACATATGTCAATATACCTGTACTACTTATATTCTCGTAGATTAAAGGATATACACGTGTGTTTGTAGAAGATTATTCGTACAACATACAATATGTGAGTTTAAACAATTTTTGTCATAATAAAATAATTGCATAATAACTTGAAAATATCAATAATCCCTGAATCAATAATCCCCGAAAATATCAATAATAATAATTTCTAAACCTGAAGACCGTAATTGATATTATCCAGTCAAAAATGCTATAAGAAAATTCAAATCGTTCTTTTCTAAAATATATTTTTATATCCATTTATTTATTATTCAAATCCAAAAAATAATTATTAAAATTAACAGACAGATTTAATTTAATTGCGTTTCTGAGTAACATGATATAAGATAGAATCTTATAACATGTTAAATATGTCATGTCTTATAACATAAACTGCGAAATTAAATAACGATTTTGATTTCTCTATACTTCTCATTGTTCCGTAAAAGCTTGTTTTAAATAAACCATGAACCATGGAGATAGATTTCCCCTTTAAATCATGTTTCAAACAATTCATGTTTTCAGAAAGTGACTAATTAACGCAAAAAATCTCCCATCAAACTCAGAGTTTTAAATTTTAATTCACTTTCAAACGATTTTCAAGCTTTTCGTTTGGATAAACCACGGAGTTAGGGAGTAGAACTCCTAGGAAAAAGTTCCGTTTTTCATTAATATCTCGACAACCCCAGGTCTTAGAAACTCGAAACTTGGACAAAATTTATGGGGGGATATTTCAAGGCTATTCACCAAATTTCATTAAATTCGGTTCAGCCGTTTTTCCGTGATGATGAGACAAACGAAAATTTCGTTTTTTACTAATATCTCGAGAACCACTGGTCGTAGAAACTCAAAACACGGATATAATTTTAAGTGGGGCTATTTCTGGGCTACCCACAAAATTTCATCAAATTCGGTTCAGCCGTTCTCCCGTGATGGTGTGACAAACAGACAGACAGACAGACAGACAGACAGACAGACAGACAGACAGACAGACAGACAGACAGACAGATTTTCATTTTTATTTATATAGATATGCACACACACTCGCCTAAGATTTATACCTTTATATACATTTACTGGTACCTTGTACATACTAAACAATTTTTTAACAAATTAAACAACATTGTTGACATTCTTGTTCCAATGTTATTTTTTTAAATAGTTCATTATTCTATCATTTAAACATTGATAGTTTCATACAATACATCATATTTGATTAGCATTTAACATCACAGTACATAACGATTGCACTTAAAAAAAAATCAGACATCTTTAAATCACTTCAAAAGGTATTACCCTATTGTATTAAATGCCATGAAACTGCCCTTCGAAACGCATCCCTTTAAACACAAAATAAAACAAACTAAACCGACCCCTTGAACCTCGAGGGAACTCGCTTTCGCCGTAGTTTGACAACTGATGGATGAGCTTAATTACAAGGCTGCGAATGCCTTCTTTTAAAGTGGTAGTTTTTTCTCCATGATCACTGACCCCTTCTTAAGCGATATTCTAACTGACTCTATATTAATCGAAATAGTAAGCACTTCAACTCCGAAGTGAGAATGCTATTAGAATGACTTGCAGTTACTTTTCGAATGACTTGCAGTTACTTACTCGCTACTGCAGTTACTTACTAGCTTACTGCAGTTACTTACTAGAACGAAAGACTGCGGCATATTTTCACAGAGGAATCCATACATTCGAAGTATTCTAAAAAGCTTTCTTTACCCCATCAGCATGTCATAAATGTTGGATTACCAATATACCTTATTTTAACGAGAATCACCCCCATCATTCTGAAAAACCATTTCTTTTAGAATAATTCCTATCCATCCCAATACTGCATACTGCTCATTAATGCATATTGCTCCATCCACTATACCTTCGTGTTATTGTATTTATTTCTTAAACGTATTCTCACAACTTTCATTTTTTAATCTCATTTCTTGAACATACATAAAAGAACTTATAAAATTATAATCCTTCATTATTTAAATTTTAATTAGTGGGGTGCCTATAGCTAATTTGTGTCAAATACCTAAATTTTCTTTAGGTGCCTTACTTATCAATTAAATTTTGAGCTGACACGAAAAAAACCCTTTTATTACAATTTACCAACTATTCAAATCATTTTATTAAATTATTTATTTTATATTTTAATTAACGTCTCAAGATTTTTTATTGAGATCATTCTATTTATATCATTTCTAAAATCCAATATTTTCATTTAAATGTCATATCTTATATTGCTTATTCCTATGTGAAGTTGTAACGTATCCTGCTTTACATTATTCTTCCACGGTTATATCGTGCCGGTTTTTTGTAAAAAACTTACCTTCTTAGCATTCTTCAAACTTAATTTTAAATTCTCAACCTTCAACTACCTCCTATATTATCAAATTACTTCATTAAAACTTGCACAAATTTAAAACTGCAATTTATTTTTATGAAATTTATTTTTTGTCTAAATTTTTATGAAACCTATTTAAAAATATTCCTTGCATCAATTTACCTCTTTTCAAATTATTTAACCTATCCTCAATGAATTATAACCTCAATTTTAATACAACCCTTTCGCTTAGCGATTTGTTTACTTTTCAAATTACGCTAACGAGTTGAGTAGTCATTCTTCTCTATCTCACCTATAACATTTACATTTTATTGACTCTGAGTTGAGTTGAGTTGCCTTGACACATTTCTTCACCTGGCACCGTACCTTGATTCATACTGCTTCTAAACAAACTTCGATAGCATAAACTAATATTTACTTATATTATTACTTCAATATCCTTTCGATTGTGAAAATATCTTTATTTTTAAATCGCGGAATTATTTACTCAACCCTCCCTGCAACATTTATAAGAGTTATTTATGTATTTATTTATTTATTTTTTTTTACATAACTTTCTATAATTTTACATTTTTGACAACTCTCGTAGCGTGCTGTTGAATGCCATCATTCTTACATAACATATTATTATGATTATTTATTATCTTGAGATATTAGTAATTGCGGCTATCATATTTTAGCTGTTACAGTTCCTCAAGACATTTTGATATATACTTATCTACTTATTTATGTACTTGCTACACATGACATTTAATACAAACATATAATTTTTATTTATTTACATAACCTTCCTCAAATATATTCAGATATTTATTTATTACGGTTTTTCGTTGTATTTATATCTACTTAAGCATAAAATTTGTATGACATTACTACCAAAAATATTTACCTATATTATTTTGTCCACACGTTTTGGCTCAGTCAATATCGTACCATGACATCGTTGGCATGCTTATTTATATTATCTCGATTGACGCATTCTCACAATTTATCATTACTGCAATTTATTTATATTCACTTCATATTTATTTATATTTATATTTTCACACCTGAATATTTACATTGTATTTTCATATAATTACTTATTTATACACATGATTTCCGTATCCTTCAGAACATTGTAATATATCAAAACAAGTGCTTTTATTAGCACTCAATAACCTATCGTTTTGTCACCTACTTAAATTTACTTTTTACACTTTTCATGTATTTATCATTTATCCATTTAAACAGAATTTTAACTAAATTTCGTTCATTTATCCTCTCACTTTAGGATTAATTTAGTTATTTCATTTGCTCTCATAATTTATATACATCAAGCATATATTTACTTCATAGCAATTTAAATGTTTATTTTGCATTTCAACATTCCTTCACGAGATAGTGTGTCCTCGATTCGAGGACACGATATCTCGTGATTACAATCAAGGACACGATATCTCGTGAAGGAGCGATTTCACATCTATACTTTACCGTTCTATTCTATAGCTATACATTTTAAATTCAAATTGATTTAAAGAGCTTACTTATGTAAACTTCTCATTTATTTTTTAATGACATAAAATGTGTACCATTATTAACTAATCCTTATCATCATTATCATTTTCAACTCATATCTATCCTTTGCACTTTACTTCAAACATCTCCAAGCTGGAATTTCTCCTAATCATCACACGCCATAACGGCTCCACCTTTAAAAATTTAGGGAAGATTAGTGGATTGGACTACCCTGACAGTGCCCCAAAGTAAATCGATCTCTTCACAGACCGTTCAACAATTATTATTAGGTAAATATATTTGACTCTACCTTTCATTTATCTGTAGATCATTTGTATAATATATTTTCTCAATAATATTCTTTTAACATATGTAAAATATCTTATAACCATCTATATATTACATATAAACACACATCATTATACTTCAAAAATATTTCTTGTATTTTCATTATACCATATTTGAAATTCATTCCTGCCAGATCATCTTTCTTGAAATTCATTGACTTTGCGTTTTTTTTTTCTTACCATATCCACATTTTACAATTTTTCATATACCAATCATCATTCCAGTTTGAATTTCTAAAAATTTTTAGTTTTAAAAAAAAATTGGATATTGACTTATTCATTACGATCATGAATTTGCTTATTTTCATTTGTGTTTTGAATATTTATCTAATTTAAATACCTCAACTTTTGTATAACATATTCCTTGTACTTTCTTTCGTTTGATTCTACTTCTTAAGTTAATTTTTTAACATCATTAATTTCACTTTCATTTTAATTATCGTCTATTATATTAATTTCATTTGCTATTTGAATATTCTCAAAATCATTTTTCTTTCTCCTAATTTTGATTATCTTCAATTATAATTTTTTCATTTGCATTTTGAATATTTTGAAAATCATTATTTTTATTTTCATTTTGAATAATTTTATTAAAATTAATTTAAATATCATTATCTACTTTTCTATTTTGCATATTTTTGATACCATTATCTATGCTGAATTTATTTATTCTCATATTAAACATTTTTAATATGTACATTTTGCACAGTATAACATTTATTTGAGTGAACCTTATTCATTTCATCGTCTCTGATATATTTTATTACAACACTTATTTTTCACTTTTTGTGAAATATGACCTTTATTGGTGTGAATAATTTTTGTTTCATCGTCCTAGTCATACTTTATTTTATTTAGTACATTTTGTGCTATATAACATTTGGTTTTGTGAAATCCAATTGGTTCATTGTTCATGCTATATTTATTTCTAATGATTAGTTTACTTTTCTCTCCAAGTTTTATTACTCGTAAAGGCCCCTGATATCTATCTTGTAGCATATTGGGTTTATTTCCTCTTTCAAAAATATGGTATCTCCGATTTGCATTTCTTCGTTAGTAGTTCTTTTGAAATTTTGAATTTCTACAATTCGGTACAAAGTTGGATCAGATGATAAAATTAACATGGATAAATGCAGTTTTCTAGTAGTTGTTATTTTGGGGGGACCATGGGTATAACGGTATGAATTGTTGAAAAAGGGTGAAATTCCCAATTTATATGGCTATAGATTTTTAATTTGTTACAGATGTGGATCATATAGTAATAGCATTTTAAATAATTGCTGTTCTCAAATATTTAGTTACTTCAGAGGGTGTCAAAAATCAAAATAATCTAATTGCCGAGGGAGCGTTAAACTCCATATAGAGGTTGCAAACTGCTACATAAGTAGATTATACAAAACTTGAAAATGTACGCTACGTGTCCCCGGAGTTAAAGCAAGAAAAGATTGAATTTATTAACATAAAACAAAATTTTTATTCATAAATAATAGTGGTAATTGTCCGCAACGTATGTAATACGATTTCCACCCCCAAATTATCACTCCGATTCCGTGCACCAAATAAAGAAAATATTTGAAAGACATTATCGAAATATTTCTTCTTAAAGGTGAAACCGAGCGGGTTTTAAGCGCATGCGCAGTCGTGCTAAACGGACCCAAGATGGTAGAGACATACATACGGGAATCAACCAGAGAGGATAAAAACTTAACATTTAGCTTAATAAAACTATTATAAATGACCTGATGGCTTAAGGGTATTTTTTTGTTCTGCAGCAATGTGTAATATTTAAAAGAGTTGTTAATTAAGCGCATGCGCAGTCGTGCTAAACGGACCGCAAAAGGCAGAAACATACAAATGGGAATCAGCCAGAGAGGATAAAATAATTAACATTTCGCTTACTTAAATTATAATTAATGACCTGATGGTTCATGGGTTTATTTTAGTTTTGAAGCAGTATGCAATATTTAAAAGAGTTGTTAAATTATAAAAATTGAATTGGTGGACAATTACTTTATACCGCAAAATAAAATTCAGAGACGCTTTAAACACATGAAAATTAACATATGAAAGAGAATTTTATTGTTAAATTCGCAGAAAATTGTCTATTAAATATATTCTTGCCATTCAAAAGTTATTTGAAAAACATTTTTGATATTTTTGATGATATTAAGTTAGAAACGTTATTATAAATTTTCTGGTAGCTAAGGAATCGATTTCTGTAAATATCGCTTCCAGTCGGATTAAATCGTTTTAAAACAAATAACAACAGCAACAAACATTCGAATTTAAGAATATAAAGCCCAGCTGCATGTTTCCGGATATTGATGTATCTTTCATTTAACTATTTATTAGCCAAATTATTATGTTAAACAGGGAAAA
Source organism: Amaurobius ferox (assembly GCA_951213105.1). Classification (NCBI taxonomy): domain Eukaryota; kingdom Metazoa; phylum Arthropoda; class Arachnida; order Araneae; family Amaurobiidae; genus Amaurobius; species Amaurobius ferox. Next base: position 84,613,504 of record OX578137.1, read on the forward strand.
GTATCAATGACTCAGAAATATAAAGAACATGAGGGTACTACAGAGGACTCAATAGGCGCCTTCCGTAAATATGGTACTATTAATAAAATAGAGCTTTAATATATTTCTATATATTTCACATGTGCGTATCGCAAACAGGAGTTGTTGCAGTTGTTGACATACCATAAGTGCTTCAAAATTGGCTGAATAGATTTATGTCTGCCTCGTTTCCCAAAAGATATTTTCCAGTGAATGTTTGTTCATTATCTTAAAAGCCAGGTCTTTGTATATATAATATTGCAATATTATAGCCTTTTAAACGGCATTCATATTTTATCAATTTAAAATAAATATTTATGTAAGCATCCTGTATATACACTCAATATTATACGAAATAAGTTAGAAATATTTGTATTAGCATATTAAAACAATTTTAATTCTCTTTGCGCATATGTGTTCTTTTATTATTTTCGGCAAAATCTCGATATATGGTTTTACACTCTATGCAAATATGTTAACAATATACTAAAAAAAAACATTTTGAAAAGCAAACAAAGTAAACTGCATCAAAATATATTTGATTAAAAGTGTCCCTTCTGAACTTCAGTTTATTAAACAAGTTTACCAAAATATTGACACATGAGACATTTTGAGCACGGAAATAAATATTTGCTTCATAAGTTTCAATATTTTCTGATATAGATGTAAAATGATATACAGAAATTGATTTCCCTTTCAAAGAGTATATTTCTATGAAATTCTTTATGGAAATATTTATTTTAGAACGAGAATAATATTTATAATCACAAGAGGAATTACATATTTTTTGGTTCTTCACTCAAGAAATCTTGAACTAATGTAATTTTAATATTCTGGCGATTAGAATAGACAGTCAGTTTACTTTTAAGCAAATGTAAAAATGAATAATTTGTAAAACGATGGCCGAAAATGCTATATGTAAATATAAATCAATTATTGCTAATTTAGTTTCATAGAATAGTGGAAAAATTATTTATTACTAGCAGTATACGCTTTCTTAGTACTGAATACACATTATAAGGAAATTTAAATTTCTCAATTATGTGCAAATTCCTGTATATTGTTAAGGATCCTTGTTATTCAAACAATCTAGGCAATTTAATTCTCATAAAAAAGTATAAGAATCTGTGTCCTCGCTAAACAAAATAATATCCACAGGCAGATCTGAAGAACATAACCTCCTGATACCGTTTGTTAACAAATTTACAAAACATATGGAATTTGATCAATATATGTCAAAATAAAAGCTCTAAAGTTATATTAGAGGATATACCCTTATCACTTTTATTATGTGTCAACAATTGGCCAAACACAATAAATGAGCTAAGTGGTTAAGTTGTACAATAAATTAAATGAGTTAACTGGAATGGTCTTCACCAGACGTTCAAAAATTTCGAGTGAATTACAAGATCCAAAAGACCTCATTTTAAACTGCCAGAGTCCTTGTTCGGTAGTAGTCTTCTGGGAGCTTGTTTAATCAGGAACTGGTTGGCGATGTCGATTCTATGTTTAATTAGTCCAGTTCGTCTCATGTCTGTCGAAGCGGTAGAGAAGATTGCACGGAATTCCGAAATGGGGCTTTTGCGTGCCTTGTGCTCTGCAGGATTTAGTCTGCCGAGAGGTGCTTAGAAGTTCGGGAGTGTTATTTTATCCTTTTGGACAATCAGGCATTAAGCTGGTGACCACAGAGCATGAAACTAACTGCTCCCCTTTATAAATCATTTAGGGTCTGTCGCTGGTGTGTTTTACTCGGGCGACTACGCAGTTTTTCGAAACATCTAGGAGAGCCGCGGTCATAAGAATTCCTGTTTTTATTTATAGTCCGGAAATGGAAAATCTGCTTTTGTCATTCCACGTATGCATTGGCTTTTCCGAATTCCTCTCACTAAACACTCACAACGTACAGGCAGTGAAATGTTTTAGACAACTATTTTACACCCCAGGATGTCTCCTATTTCTGCTTCAGATAAAGTAATGTCTTAGGTAGCTGTCCTTAATTCGTTGATTTTGAAGTCTAGGTCATGAGTCCGAGAATATATGGGTCAAACATGCTTACAAAATAAGCAAAATGATGATAAAGGTTCGCCCCGACATAACTCCCATTTTTGTGATCAAAGGAATTGAATGTGCCGTATAAAAAGTTTGTTAATTTGGCGAGATATTTCACTTTGAATAATGCACCCCTGTCACTCAGAATGTTCACCCCTATCACTTAGAATGTGCACCCCTGTCCAGAAGCATTTGTAAATCAACGTTATTTACACGGCTAGTGACATAAAGTCAATTATCTTCTGTATAACCATGGAATCTGGAAGGTCTTAAATGACACATTTCCAGAATGGGACGTCCTTTTATTCTCTTGCTTGAAGAATGGGAAGTTTCTCCTCATATATCCTCTTTCTCCGTAGGTCCAGCAAACCATCCCTTTCGCGAACAAACCAGGTGTTTGCTTGAATTCATTGTTGCTTCGCCTTTGCAAAGCGTCCTTTATTTCCTTCATAGTGCGAAGCATCTCATATTCAGAAGTGCTATCAGTCACAGCCTTGAAACGTCTAATTAATTGAACGATGAAGCCCACAAGATGCTTGTCGAGAGATTTCACACTTGCTGGTTAGGGACAGAACAGCTCTTAAATCTTTGCATTCAGCCACAAGAATGTGTGGTATATTTCTGGATCACGAACGGCTATAAAATACTGCGCTGCAAAGTCTTTAAGGATATCCATAAGACACTCTGCAAATGATAATTGTGAAAGTTTTTCAATATCCGATGCCAGCTCCTGTAGACTCCAGATTTTTAACGGCGATACTGTGCTTAAACTCTGCTGCTTTCTCTTAAATTGTTCCTCCCATAGCGGAGTTCCAGGACATTCACCAAGGCTACGAAGTTCAGTCTTTTCGCGGTCGGGGGCGTTTGTAAAATATCAACCGCAGGACTTCAAGTGGAGGCAGCGAGTTAACATGCTTTTGGCTTTTCGCCCCAATTGTTCGCTTCCGCAATAATGTCAAATTGTGCCCGAAAATTCATCCAAATGCTCTGTTCGTCATATGTAGGAGATTTTACTTTTCGTACCGACGGTATACAAAAATCCGTATTAGCGACAGGCGATTTTTACTCGACAGCCAGTAATCTCTTTTTGATTTTTTTTTCATCTGTTCTTATCTAGCACTAATGTCTTCTTGGGCGGATTTAATGTTTTGTTTCGTCACGTCTTTGTTTTCCTCAGTCCGGCTTTTATTTCGCTCTGTTTAGTTTTGATATCTTCTTTCATCTCGGATTTAATTCCTTCCTTTATTTCTGCGTGTCTTGCCTTCATTTCTTCTTTCATCGCTTCCGGTCCGGCTTTAATTTCTCCTTTCATTGCGTCCTGTCGGGCTTTAATTTCTTCTTTTATGCGCTTCCTGTCCAGCTTTAAATGTTGTTTTATCTCATCTTGTTCGGTTTTCAATTCGTCTTGTACGGCTTTCATAACTACTTTCAACTGCTTCTCCATCGCTTTTCAAGCCACAACAATGTACTCTTATTAATTTTCCTGAGATCCCACTTCTGACACCAATTGTTCTAACGTAACCTCTGGAATCGTAGATCTTATCTCAGGACACAACGAGTGCAAATTCATGGTTAACTAACACGTTCATCCAAAAGCACAGCTTAAATAAAAACAACATACAGTAAAACAAGACTTAAATGCTTCACTAATTTCCCAAAATAGCCGATACTATTGTCAAAATGTCGGTGAAAGTAATTTCACTAACCAGCAGCTACAATTCTTAGTACATTGACAAAAATCACTCTTCAATGTAGCTCGTATAACGCAACTACTCTTCAACTGAGTAATGATTTCTTTTATAGACTCGCAACAGAAACTTCTGGAAATCTATCTTATCACGTAAAATAATCGTTATTTCGTTGTGATTCTCGATGATTCGGTAAGTTGCCAAATGTCATCAAATTTTCAATAAATTGCCACATCTAGAAACTTTTATTCTACCTTAGGGATTCTAGCAACCCTGCATCCATGTCAGGGGAAAGAATGTACAGGTGCTTTCTCCGTCTGATTCTAAAAATAAGAAAAATTCGGTGATGGAATATTACACGTTCGCAACACTATAGAATTGGACTATTCTTAGTTTCTTGGATGACACAATGTATATAGCAGATCACGTAAAAAATAAAAAATTCGCTGCATTTAAAAGAAATATATAAATATGAAGTAATTGTCCCACTGAATCGGTTCAAATAATGTTGTAAAAAAGTTCTTCGATCTTTCCCATGGAGTCATGATGGAAACTCAGTGATAATATTTTCGAAATCCATTGTGTGAATATCGGCCAAAATCGTTGTAAATCGGGCTAAAATATAAAATAACTAAAAAACAACCTACATTTAAAAAAATAACACTCGAGTTATAGCTATTCGGGTCCTGCTGTGCCTGTATTCAAAATGTTATGGACGTATGTCGCTTAGATTTCCCACTACAGACTGCACACACATAACACACACACACACACACACACACACACACACACACACACACACAAATCATTGTCCTTTATTATGTAAAATCAATATCAGCAGTTGCATGAATTGAAGTTCAATAATCTGCATATAAAAGAGCACACCCATTTCTTCAATTTTAATGAACAATACATACCGGATATATCGCTCTACAAATACATGAATTACATATTTACAGAAGAGTAAAATACATGTATATTTCTTCCTTATTTAAAATGATAAAAAAAATGACAAATTCAAAGATGTTTTATTTAAAATTTATTTTTCAACTCATCAATTTTAACATATTTTTAAAATGTTATTTAGTTTTACGTTTTTTGCCTGGATCTACCTACTAACAATTTCCTAAGCTTCAGGTAAATATTTCTGTTTTCGGAAAAGACAACAGTTATCACTGTCTTTACAAATCCAGCCACCAAACTACTTGAGGGATTTATAACAAGGAAGTATTAAGATATCGTTTAGAAAGCACGAATCCTGTCATGTAATCATTTTACTATTCTGGGTGTAATGGTTAAAATGTTCTGTTGCAGAAATTAATGGTTGCTATTCCGTATGGAATAGCTTATTCTGTTGGAGATTGTAGAGGATGCCATTAATGGAGAAACATAGAAAATGTTTCTTTAACATCCCTGTAACAAAATAATAGATTATGTATGTGTTCAGATTGTATCAGAATTGGTATTAAACTTGGTTGGTATTAAACTATTTGATTTTGCAACAGAATAAATGAATGGAAAAGCCCGAATGGTCAATATTTGGAGTTTACCTGTGAAAACAAAAAATGCAATGTATAACGAAAAGAATATACGAAATAATAAAAAAAATACATACTTACAAATAAAAGTATTTGGTATTTGTAATAAAACATGCGATTTAATAAAATGAAAATAATTGTGACTTCCTATTTGTCCTTGAAATTTGTACTTGTATTCCATCTTATTTCCTATCCAATTATTTCTTTGTTTTATAGCATTTATTATAATTCTGCTTTACTTATCATATTGTTTACTTAAATAAATTTAACTTCTATATATATATATATATATATATATATATATATATATATATATATATATATATATATATATATATATATATATATATATATATATATATATATATATATAAACCAGTAATCAAATTCAAATAGAATTCCTATGCATATCCACAAAAAGCAAAGGCACTACTTAGGAAAAGGCGCCAAGCCGCTCTATACTCCGAAGCAGATAATAATCCAAGAAAAAGAAGATTTAAAGGAATATGGGATAACCAAATGCTTTGCATTTAATGGTTGGGGAGGATTGCGACTCCCCCTCCCGTTTAAAGCTGATTTTCTAGCCTAGGCAAACGCTCACGGTACCAATACAAAGCAAAGGTTGGTCCCCAATGCGTGCTAATACGAAGGCACCCGGATACGGAAGAACAAGACCAACTAACAGAAGGAAACTGGACCAAAAGTGAATCTTGCCCAACTCGCTATCTTATATATGTTCATCTTACGCATGCGTGCAATCCTAGCAGGCACGCATAAACTTTATTTACTTGCAGTTTGATGAAGTAAACTGTCAAAATCCACCTGATCCCTGAAAATCGTTTTATAACAATCTTTTAAGAAATATAAAGGATAATGTTTATATAAAGCCTCAGTTATGATTTTAATGTTGCTATTATTGCAATCCTTTTTAAACGTATTGTAAATTTGGTTTCTCTTAAAGTGTCCGAGTATGATATTTCTGAAATTATTCTTGGTAAGATTTGTTTTCCAATCGATGGGATGATTGATCTTCATTCTATATAATTCTCTTTTGTCATATAACGTTGTATAATGACCATGTAATCCATGTTTTTTTATTGAGATGTCCAGAAAATTTACCGCTTCATTTTCTTCTTGACAATTTTCTATTAATTTTTCTAGAGTTTTTCCTAAATGTCCATTTATGGCTGTGCTCCACAGAAAGAAGGTCGAATGGGGAAATGTTAAAATAGTATGTTTCGGAATGAGATAGAGACTTTAATTTTGTTTATGGGTAGATAGTTCTAAATGAAGAAGTGTGCAATTTAAGTCTTCCAATATTTTCTTCTTTAAAAGTTTCTGCAGACCAAAATATTTGATTTGCCGATTAAATGTGAAAGTTGAATTATTCAAAAATTTACATTATTCGGGGGGGGGGGCTGTTGCTTATTACGAAACCGTTGACTTTCAACGGGTATTCGCCTAGTATGTAGATAAAGTTACTAGGAATTATTCTTTAAGTTAATTAATAATTTTAATAATAATTCTGGCAGACATTTACTTAGATAAATATAAAAGGGGGACACATATTTTAAATGAGATATTGTTCTTTCGATAAGTGGGCAATCTCCTATGCGGATTTGAGGAATGTAATTATACAATGAAGTTTGATTTTTATCATCTATGTTTAAATTTAATAGAAACACCATATAATGAAGATCAAAGTCTAGATTTTTAGATATCACTATAATGAGACTTATGACGTCACAGAGTTATCAAATGTATGATCAGCGTAGCACCTTAAAATTCGATATTAAATATTTGACGTCATGGACAACTTGTTTACACAGAGACATATTCAGAAATCTGATTATAAATTGGATGACACGCCACAAGTGGTTGAATTCTACAAATAACGATGGATACATGTGTGATTGCCGCTTTCTGAAAGAGGCAATCAAGGAGGGTTATCCACCAGATTTTCTGATAAGATCAGTATCCAATTATAATGGTTTAACGGTGACCGTGACTAAAAATAGATTTTTTTAGTAAAAACAACATATGACTATTCATATATCGCCTAGTAGCGGTATTGTAATATCAGAGAGTGTCACAAGTAGAGAGAAATTAAGGATTATAAATCTGGTAGCTCTATAATGTTACACACAGGTATTTCATAGCCGGCGCTATATTTGGTAGCCATGTTGTTATGATACGTTTTTCAACACGTTTCAAACAAAAAATAAAATGTATCAACGTGTTCATAGAAATTTTCTGGATAATCGGACGAGCATTTAATATGTACTTCAAGGTGCAAGTACAGAAAACTTTATACCAGAAAGCAGTTTAACATCAATAAGTATCGGGCTGGGCCATTGGAAAGAATTATACGGAGAGTCTAAAATATTGTGCATTTTTGTGATTTTGTATTTAAATGGCGATATAATTGCCAATACGTCTTGTATCCAATTTTTTAAACGTAACCACTTTGACTTGGATTCCAAATATTAGTTTATTATGGGGTCCCTATGGACTAGCATGAAGGTGCTTGGGTAACTTGTGTGGGAGAAAAGTGTTAAAGCACACATTATAGGTTCATATTGTTATAGGTTTTTGTCATTTCAATTTTTAAAGACACGACTTTGGCCCAATTGGACTTGAATATATTAATTTTAGAGTATTAAATAACCATGAGTGAAGTAATTTCAAACATTAGTCTTTTAAATCAGTTGTGGATTTTATATTATGTTTATTTTAGAGTATTAAATAACCATGAGTGAAGTAATTTCAAACATCAGTGTTTTAAATCAGTTGCTACGGATTTTATATTATGTTTCATGGATTGTTTTAAGAGTGTAGTTAAATATTTTTATGGATTTACATGGTATTAAAAAGTATATGTCTATATGTAATTTGTGTTTATGGTATTGAAGGCGTCATAGAGAAAATGGTGTAGGGAATATCGGCGATGGGGGTCGCAACTCCCCCCGGCCCCGTATCCTCTGTTACGTTACTAGAATTTTTACGAGTACATGGTTACTTGTCATTTTTAGGAATATATATATATATATATATATATATATATATATATATATATATATATATATATATATATAATTTACCTGAGGAAGTATTTGAAGAGTAGGCATATTGGATAAATAGATCTTTTGAACATAGTTACAAACCAAGTAAAACTTTTGCTGCAATGAATTTTTTAGACAAACGCGAACTTGATAATTTACAACAAAAATATGTAATAACTTAAGTAGATAAAGTTACTACGAATTATTCTGTAAGTTAATAAATAATTTTTATGGCAACACAAATATGTATAAATCTTTGAAAAAACTATTGCAAGAAATTAAAAACCGCATTGCAGCTATGCATAAAAAAACTGGATATAATTTAACAAATATTGAATTCCCGTATATTACACTGATTTCAAAGCTTCATAAGAAACCTGAAGTTCCGTCCTGTTACAATAGGATATAAATCATATTTGACAGTAGCAAATAATATTACTTAATTTATTAAAAATAATTATTATTAACAGGAGCATATTTTGTGTCTAATACTTATGAGGTAATTCATTCTAAAAAACTCATACCAGATAAGATAAAATTTAAGAGTTGTGACTTCTGTGATCTTTATAACAACATTGATATTGAAAGTCTATATAGTATTTTATCAGAAATATTTTACCAATACGACTTGCAATTGTATAAAAAGATCCAAAAATATACGGCATTGGTATTTCTTGGCATTTTCTTGTAAAACCGATTTGGTTTTACAAGAAACAGTTCTGTATATCGGGATCAATAACTATCATTAAATAAGTGGTATTCCAATGGGCTGTAGTTGCTCATGAGCTTTGGCTGATATTTATTTAAACAAATTTGAAACAGCAACACACTTTTTGAACGAATTATTTTATTTTAGATATGTTGACGATATTCTACTTGGGTTTATGGACCATGAATATGTGACTGATTTCAGATTTACCCAACATCATTTGAACTAATTGAACTCCACAAAATATGGATATCAGTATAAATTTTCTAGATGTGGGCTTTGCTTCTGACGAAAATAATTATCATTTTTTCGTCTCTACGATAAAAGAAACGATTTCGCCTTTAAAATTAATTATTTGGCACCTGGGAGTACTTGTCTGCATAAAAATGTATTCAGAAATAAATGGTTTTTGATGGGCATAGCAAAAAGATTTTATAACATAACTTTAACTGAATGTCACGAGCGATACCCTATAATAAGGGGTTTAAATAGCTATAGGGAGAAGTTTGAATGAGACATTAAAAAATACTTCTGGTAGAGTAAAATACAAATGTGTGGAAGAGGTATATATTACAGTTTTGTAAACTAGTAGCTGTGGAGTTTGATGGAGGTAATTAAGGTAGTTTGTTGTTTTGAGGCTTATCTTTTTATTTGAAATATATCCTTTGTCAGTTTATACAAAATTTTAGTATTTTTGATGCAATTCAATGATGATTTACTTCTGTGTTTTATTCCGGTGGTCATTTATATCTGGTGGTCCGGTATTTTTCCTTCATGTCATTAATATGTTTTGTGGTTTTTGTCATTTCAACTATGATATACAGGTTCCGGGGAGCATTATTGCGATGTAAACATGCTTAACCGAGGAGTAGGAGTCACCCTCACGACCAATTTGTGGTACGTCACTTCAGTATTCATTCGATCTTTTTGGAAATTTATATATAGATATGTATATGTATATGTATATCTCTCTCACTCTCTCTCTCTCTCTCTCTCTCTCTCTCTATACATATATATATATATATATATATATATATATATATATATATATATATATATATATATATATATATATATATATATATATATATATATATATATATATATATATATAACTTGCAAAGTTTGTTGAAACCAAGTGTGTGTAAATTTTAAGCACCTTGTTAAAAGACATATTATCGTCATGAAAAAAAAATCTGATATGGGCAACACATGACTTTCCTTATATGATGGAATGAATTTACTACTTTTACAGTAAAAAAAATAGGTTTTTCTTATAGTAGATACATATATTATTTCCAAGATATTGAATTTTCGACAATTAGTCGTCATTTTCATTGATTTAGCGTCATTTTAATCCACTTGGCGAGATTTTCGTTAATTTAACAACATTTCAAAAAGTCGCCAAGTTGGCGACATTCCGCCAAATTCGTCGTCAAAATCTCGCCAAACTTTACTGACGGAGAAATAAGTTATTCTTATAACAGATAAATGGCTATTGGCGTTCAAATACAAAAGTATTTCTCGAAGTATCTTTTCCAATGAATGGAACGAGCTAGATCCACGAGAATGATGTCACCCAATTTATCGCATGGTATTACATATGAAAAGTGAACATGTTTCTCAATAGGAAATATATATTTTTATTTTATATGACTTTTTGATAATTTTTTTTTAAAAATGTGAAATATCTCGAGAACGGTTCATGTTAGCGTTCTAAAATTTATGCCAATCGTTTTCTAATGAAAAATTACATAAGAAATGTCTATTTGCGTAACTTTATTAGTGGTTTTGATTTTTTGACGATTTTTTCAAAATTTTATTCGAAAATTTAGGGGACTTCTGAACATTCGATTGCGTATAAAAACAATAGGCTTCCAGTGTTTACGGATTGTAATTTTTGTACCAAATTTCGTTCGAATCGGTCTATTCGTTCGTCAGTTATCGTCTCCACAGACCCACTGACACACACACACACACACACACACACACACACAGACATCACTTCAAAAATGTTTGATTCGTGATCAGGGATGCTTGAAACGTGCTCTCCCGTCGAAAACTCGAATTCGAATTTTCAACCCCGTCACAATACTTTCTTTATACATTATGTATATAAAGAGAGTAATTATTGAACAACTAACTAAATTTTAACTATAAAGTATTTTGAAGACTATTTTGTATTCTTGAAACTCTTAAGTAAAGTATTTCTTTAGAGAGGGATCAGGTGTTTTACTATCTACTGTTTTTATAGGGAAAATATCCCAGAGACAAAACTTTTGATTGAATAAGAAATTATAATGAAAAGTTAGGTTTGCGTTTGAAAATTTCTTTAGTGCTGACTCAAAAATTATGTGTTAAACAGTTTAAGGTGTTTATTTTCGGTGCTAAATACGTATATATATATATATATATATATATATATATATATATATATATATATATATATATATATATATATATATATATATATATATATATATATATATATATATATATATATATATATATATATATATATATATATGTATATATATATATATATATATATATATATATATGTGTATATATATATATATATAGTAAAACCACGCCCATAATGCCGATAATAGAAAAGAACAGCACCGGCCCAAATTCGAAAATTAATCAAAATTAAATTCAACTTCATGTCTGAGTATTTAATTCTAATTAACCCAATGCTTGTTTCAGATTGAGCAATAGTACATTACTGTAAATGCTCGAACTCAGACTACAGACACCAAAAGCTGAAAAATTGAAGACAAGAAAAATTAGGAAAATTTGTATTACCATGAGACAGGAACCCTTCTTCTTTCACCAGTTGCATATGCAATTAGCCTCAACAGTATGAAAAATATCTAGAAGCACCGGAATGAACATGACGAAATACAACCTAGGAGGCAGAACGAACGTTCACAGCGACCCTCCCAGACCCGTCCAATGAGTCAGAGCAAGAGACAGGGCAATTACCCATATAAGTAAAATATTATATGAACATGAAGCATAGATGAAATATCCTACTACACAAGTGATTCATAGAAGAAATGAAGAAAGGAGAATGCCACTATACACCAATCATAAGGGCGCTCAAATCGTAGTAATAAACTGGCTAAAATTACAATTTTTTAGCGAAAATAGAATTCAAAACTTTAATATTAATGTATCTCATGTTTAACATGAATGTACTCCGTTTTTCCATTGTTACCTTCATTAATGCCCACATCTAGAGAATTCAAACTTTTTCTTCATTTAGAGGTGTTTCAATTAAGTTTAAACTGTTGGGGTAAAAGCTAAAATAAAATCATGATTTTTGCTATCCCCAAGTCTGTCGTCGACATATCTGATGTATATTATTTTGTTTAAAATCTGAGTTCCTTCTTCGAATTTATGCAAGTAAATATCGGCTAATACCGATGAACAATCTCCACCCATCGATATTCCATGCAATTGTTTATAAAAATCCTCTCCATTGAAAAGTACTGTTTCAAATAAAACTTTTTCTACCAATATTTTATATTTACCCCTTGTCATTCCTGAATGTATTTCATATTTTGTTCGTATAGTTCCCTAATGTTTTCAAATATATCTTTTACATTAATATTACTGAATAAATCACTAAAATCGAAACTCTTAAAATACAAGCAATCCAGTATATCATTAATTCGCTCAATAGCTTCATGACTATTATTAATAAAGTACGCTCCCTTACATTTCATTTTAATGATCACATCTTTCAATATATTGAGTAGAATTTTATTGGCAATTGTTAAATATGTTTTATAGCCGTTAGTAATAGGACGGGATTTTGATGGATCTTTATGTAACTTCGGAATTAATGTCACGTATGGAAATCATATTATTTTAACAATGTATCGTATTTTTTATATTTTGCTTTTATTCAATTTTCGATTTCCGTTCGTGATAGATTCAATTGCAGATATGTATTTTGATCATTATAACTTTCACATAGTAATTTCTTGTACAAATCAATGCATGTAAATGAGTAATTAGCGTTGACCTTATCCACGTATGTTATAACAAAACGTTGTTGCAAAGATTCCAGGTCATATTTATTTATTTTTTGGAAATTTCTACATTAAATCTCAATCTACTCTCTTTCCATATGGATTAAATCAAATGTATCTAAACAAAAATATTATAAAATATAATTTTGAAGATAGTCAATATTCTATTTATAATCATTTATACAATAAATCACATTTACAACATGTCAGTAAAAACACTTATAATGCAAAGAGATCAAAGCCCGGCAAAGGAAAAACTAGTAATAATCATGTAAACTTAGAAACAGATATTGGGAACATGCATCCTAATTTCAAAACTACTTATAATTGGAAAATTATAAAATCATGTGCATTTGCCGTTAAAAAAGAAAATTTAATTATCTTTACGCTACCTTCTTAAAGATAAACCTGTGCAATGACCACTTTAAACATACATTTAATGATCTGATTATCACTTGTGCTAAACATTTAAATATTCACCTCAACAAATCTTACAATAATAATATCTCCTAAAATTCATATTTTGTTATTTCATTTAAACGTACATTTCATAATTCCATAAATTTTAATGAATTATTTAACACACATCACTTTTTGCTGCCTATCAAAGATTAAAAAGTTGTAAAAACATTCTAACATAATAAAACATTAGGCAGGTTAATTTTTAATTATAATGAAGTTTCACAAGCTCTCGCACGACACAGTGAAACTGTTGCTATTGTAAATAAATTTGAAAAATATATTAACCCAAACTCTAGGTCATATCGTCACCAGAGATTTAGGTATTTTACATGATCAATCCTTAAAAGCAACTATGAAATCCGGTACTAAATTCAGGCTACCAGTTTGTAGTAACCACTTCTTTTCATTAAAATCTACTAAATTAGACCTTATATAAAACAGCATATAAATATTCACAACCTATAGAAGCTTTTAACATATGTATATATCATATCTTACAAGTCGTTAAAAATACTATTAATAGCATATAAATTTCCAAATCATTATAATATTGGCAAATTAAAGACCTCTATTAAAATTTAAAAAAAATCTTTTGTTATCACTTATGTAGGTAAATCCTCCAACAATTATTCAATTATTTGTAAACAATGTTATATTCCATTTTTAATCAACTATGTAAAGAATACTGAAATTTTCAAAATTGACTCACATTCCCTTAATTATATCAAACTAAAAATTATTAATATTTATGGTGATTTACAAATAAACTCAAAATTTATAAATTTCCGTATATAGTTTTACTACCTAAATTTTATAAGAACCCAATTAAATATAGAGCCGCCACAAGCGGACATAATAATTATTCTACTTCTGCTACGTATTACTCAATTGCTTAAAAGAACTAAATGACAACCTTCAGTATTCTCAATCTAATTATTTTATTCTAGATTACAGTCATTAACTAATTGATAAATTACATTCAATTGACAAAATATTTTTTTTCCAAACCTTTGACTTTAAAGACCAAAGAGGTCTTTATATAATATTAATATTTAAGAGTTTTATAATGATACAATGCTGAAAGTTTGTACATCACCTTATTAGTGCATCGAGCAATTTTTACTCATTGGAAATGCTTCTGTATGGGAGCCCGTATACAAGTTTAAATTTTATATTTCTTCAAATTTAATCCCCTGAAATTTTTTATCGATTTCATAAAAATTCTGTACCTTTTATTAAGCAAATTTGTAATTTATTATATATGTCTAAGATTAATATTTGAGGAATAATGCCGAGGTCAATGTTTTTGGGAGACCCTGTATATATATATGTATATATATATATATATACATTTATTAAAGAGTAATAAAAATAAAAGTGCAGGAGTGCAAATCAGTAAACACAGCATCAAACCGCGGTTAGTATAATAATGTGTATGTATTTACATTAAAAGCAATAAGTAGAAAGTAACGAAAAAGGCTGGAAAGGAGATCCTGGAATGCCCAGGAAAAAGAAAGCAAATCAATGAATTGTATAACTGCCAGAATCGTAAATTTTATGCAATCTGTGCACAACAACGAATAAACGAGATTCGCAGATAAACGACACATGGGGACAATATTTAACTTAAATATCATAAAATGGCACATAATCATGAAAAATCATGAAAAACAGCAACTCACAAAGTTTGAATCGGCAACCAGCTTGAATGATCATCATGCGAGACTCACCACTTGATCCAGCTTGGATATTAACCAGGAAAAAAACCGCGATGGAATGGACCAGTTATTTGGGAGTGAAAGTAGTATTAGATGGTTTTCGGTGAGACAAACCCAAGAGTTCAAAAACTAACCAAGAAGTAACAACTTCGATCGAAAAGATTTAAGGTAGGGATATCACTCTTTTTTGGAGTCGTAGTCAGATTTAATTTTATTTGCTTTTTAGATATCCGCCTTAACGGTTTTATTAGTGTTTTAAACTGTTTCCTTTACCCGCCGAAGCACTGTTTATTTTATGGTGTTACCACTACTATTGAGTATATATATATATATATATATATATATATATATATACATATATATATATATATATATATATATATATATATATATATATATATATATATATATATATATATATATATATATATATATATATAAATTCCCAAACATACATAAAATCTTTCCTATATTGCTTCAGTTATTTAAAAATAATGGAATTCTGTTATCTTAATGGATGTATGCAAAGATAGTGCATTGTTGGAATTTCAATTTGTAACTTCTATTTCTCCAGCGGTTTTTGTATTCATATCTAATTTTATTTCAATTTCAAATAGAATTCCTTTTAAATTGCGCACTTTGAATTGAGTTTTTGATTTCCCTGATGGAAACAATTTTCGTCTTCCTACGAGATCGTTCAAAAATATGTTTGCATACATATGGCGTAAGCACGTCGGTATGAGATAAAATAACTACCTTTTAAAATAATAGGCGTGCCCTCAAGGCCCTGCAGCTTTCCATATTTAAACGTGCATTTAGATAAATAATCTGCTAGATTATTTCCCCTTTAGGTCTAATGTAGAAATAGACGCATATTTATACAGAATGGATTATTTTAAATATTCATTGCAAACCAGCTTAAATAATTATAATAAACATATTTCTTCCCTACTGTGCAAATAACAATGAAGTCCATAATGCTTTATACTACTCGGGTAAAATATTAAGTCATTAATTTTAACAATGCATAACACCAATTATTTGTTACATCAATTATTGTAAAATTAACTCACATTGGACTCTCTTTACATTTAAACTGAACTCCTATTAAACTTTTATAAGTAGAAAAAAATATTTGAAAAAATATAAAACTTTCCCGTATTTTAAAATTATTGCTTCTTATTGACGAGATAAAACCAACATACTGTTTAACTTGTAATACGAATCTTTGAAAAATGCTTTTAGTTACGGCGTGAGGTCTTAAATAAATTTTCATTGTGATTTCACATGGTTTACATTCTAATTTATGTTTTATTTTAATTAAAAACTTATTACGTTATGTAGACCAATCATTGAGCTAATTAAAATCTCTTCGACCTGCAGTGCGGCAAGATAAAGTTTCTATTCGCGTCAGTGACAGAAGAGAGTGTTTGATGGTTGTGCCGCTGTGAGGGTGAGCATACGAAGTTTTCACGATACATGCGATTAAAGTGAAGAGTATAATGATGGTCGGAAGGATCTAGTATCTGATAGAGTCCTTGTACATATCTAGATGACCGCTGATGCAGTTTGGTAAGTAACTATCATTTACCCATTTATTGCATCGTTTTGAGAAGACACATTTGCATCTCCAAATCAGTAGTTGAATTCAGAAATAGGTTGTTAGTTACAATATGGGCAAGTACAATCTGACTGTTGTATGCAATCTGGCTGTCATGTGTGCAATCACCTCCATGCATAAATTATCTCCAAGGCCTTATCTGCCGCAGCCCCCCGAGTGTCGAGAGTTTGAACTAATTTTTTTTCATGCCACACAAAATCCCCCACCACGGTGAATATTAATCTGCAAACCTCATGTCTCTCCGACCCATAGATATTTTTATAGCATTTAACTTTTGCTCCGAACTTTTGTATCACCCTGTAGTTCCTTAAATGCGCTAATAGTGCATATAATCAGGTTTTGGGTCGAGTACTTTTCTCTTTGATATTACAAAAGTTGGATTTTATTTTACAAACTGTTATTCACGCAGAAACATTTTAACTCCATCAGACTGGAGCTGACGCTGATTCTTTTTTATATTTCAAATTTCAATCTAGTAAGTTATTTGGGAGCACCTTACGTCAGAGTGAAACGCTTCATAAGCCATGATTGGCCAGCACAAATCCTACTACAGGCCAACCTGGCGAGCTACAATTTTACTTGCTGTCCGCATATAATATAATCAGTGTTTTAAAAATAAATTATATAATTAATTACTTATAATTATTTATAACTAGCAGCATACCCGTTCTTCGTACGGAGTATATAATATAAAGAAATTTATAATTCGCAATCATGTGCAAATTCTGTTAAAATATTAAATTTATTGCTCATAAAGAGAAGTTTATGAATATTTGTTCTCACTATGCAAAATTATATTCACGGGCAGATCTGAAGAATAAAACATCCTGGCCCCTTTTGTAAGTAAAATTACAAAAGAAAATAGGAATTGAATCAAATGCAACCCCGTACTACTTATATTGTCGCAGATTAGAAAATATGCCAGTGTGTTAGTAGAAGCTTACCCATATTGCAATATGAGTCTCAAAAATATTTGCCAAAATAAAAAAGATGACGTAATAAATTGAAAGTATCAAAAATCCCCGTAATCTTAATACCAGAAGGTCGTAATTGATTCCAATATATGCCAATATATATCAAAATATATGCCAATATACCTATACTACTTATATTCTCGTAGATTAGAAGATATACCCATGCATTTTTAGAAGATTACTCGTACAACGTACTATATATGAGTTTCAACAATTTTCGTCATAATAAAACAATTCCATAATAATTTGAAAATATCAATAATCCCTGAATCAACAGTCCCCGAAAATACCAATAATAATGATGTTTTTTAAATCTGAAGACCGTAATTGATCCAGTCAAAAATGCAATGTCAATGAAATTTATTTTATATACATATTTTTATTATTCAAATCGGAAAAGATTTAATAAAAATCGTATGCCGCATAACATATTGAATCCGTTGCTAAGCGATATGATATCATTTGCTTCAAATAAATTGATAGAAATCATATCATCTGAATAATGCAATCTCCATGGAAGGTTTGGCGACATTTTCGTCAATTTAGCGATAACTTAAAAAATCGCCAAATTTATCGCCAAGTGGGACTGGAGAACTGATAGTCCCATTTTGCGACAAATTGACGAAACATCATCACAATACTATCCCCTGACAAAACACAATTAATTTCATTTAGTAAGCGCGATTTTTTCAATTTCATTATATTTTTATGGATTTAAAAATATTTTTACCAATTTGGTGATATTAAAAAAATTTCTTCAATGTGTTACTAAGTAGGATGGATGAACTGACCGACAAATGCTACAGAAACATCATTTCAGTACTCTATTCTAAAAAAACAAATTTAATTTCATTGATTGATTTGGGCCATTTTTATCAATTTGAAGACATTTCCACTAATTTGATAAAGTTTAAGAAAAGTTACCAAGTTATTTAGAGATATTCCGCTAAATTCGTAGCTCTGAATTTGCAGATCTGAAGAATAAAATATCCTGATCCCTTTTGTATATACTAAATGAAAACACTAAAATTGTATTAGAAGATACATACACCCGTTCTACTCTTTTTCTGCTTCAACAATCGGCTAAATGAATTTATTGGGTAAACACAATATATGAGTTTATTAGCTAAACACAATATATGAACCTCTTTGCTTAAATAAATGAAACCTCTTTGCTTAAATAAATGAAACCTCTTTGCTTAAATAAATGAAAGTGATGTACGCAGTCCGCAATATATATAATTAAAATAACAATCAAACCGTTCATTTATAAAATATATTTTTACATCCATTTATTTATTATACAAATAGAAAAGATAATAATAAATATTACCAACACATGTAATTTCATTCCATTGCCGAACAACATGATATAAGATAGAATCTTCCTCATAAAATGTGAAATTAAATAGCCATTTTGATTTCTTTATACTCTTCATCGTTGAGTAAAAATTTGTGAAAGATGAACCATGGAGGTAGATTTTTCCATTTAAATTCATATTTCAAACAATTCATGCTTTCCTATAGCGACTAATTAATGCAAAAATCCTGTACTAAACTCGGACATAAAGTTTTATTTTATTTTGACGTTTTAAACAAACGATTTCCATCCTTTCCGTTTGGATAAACCACGGAGTTGGAGAGTAGATCTCCTAAGAAAAAGTTTCGTTTTTCATTAATATCTCGACAACCCCTGGTCTTAGAAACTCGAAACTTGGACAAAATTTATGGGGGCTATTTCAAGGCTATCCACAAAATTTCATTAAATTCGGTTCAGCCTTTTTTCCGTGATGATGAGATAAACGGAAATTTCGTTTTTTACTAATATCTCGAGAACCACTGATCATAGAAACTCAAAACACGGACTAAATTTTAAGTGGGGCTATTTCTAGGCTACCCACAAAATTTCATCAAATTCGGTTCAGCCGTTCTCCCGTGATAATGGGACAAACAGACAGACAGACAGACATATTTTCAATTTTATTTATATAGACTAGCAGCATACCCGTTCTTCTTACGGAGTATATATTATAAATAAACTTAAAATTCACAATCATGTGCAAATTCCTATAATATACTAAATGGCATGCTTAATCAAAATATTCTGTTAAAATATTTAATACAATGCTCCTAAAAAGAAACCTCAGGATCTCTGTTCTCACTATACAAAATTATCTTCACGGGTAGATCTGAAGAATAAAATATCCTGGCCTTTTTTGCAAGCAAATTTATAAAAAGTATGGAATTGAATCAATATATGCAAAATAATAGCGTATTGTATGGGACCCGTACTACTTATATACGCGAATATTAGAAGATATAACCTGTATTATGACATTACATGCAGTATACATTGAAAATATCAATAAATCCGTAATCTTTAAACCAGTAGGCAGTAATTAATTCCAATATGTGCCCAAATGAAAGTGCTAAAATTATATGGAAAGATAAACCCGTACTACTTATAATGTCATAGATTAGAAGATATGTCCTAGTGTTAGTAAAAGATTACCCGTATTATAATATTTAGTTTGAAAAAATTTTGCCAATATATAACAGATTACTTAATAAATTAAAAATATCAATAATCCCCGTGATCTTCGTACCGGAAGGCTTGATTCCAATATATGCCAATATACATGTACTACTTATATTCTCTTACATTAGAAGATATACCCGTGCATTTGTAGAAGATTTCTCGTACAACGTACAATGAGTTTCAACAATTTTTGCCGCAATAAAACAATGCCATAAGAAATTGAAAATGTCAATAATTTCTGAATCAATAATCCCCGAAAACATCAATAATAATAATGTTTAAACATGAAGATCGTAATTGATATTATCCAGTCAAAAATACGATGGCAATGAAATTTATTTTATATACATATCTTCATCATTAAAATCGGAAAAGATTTAATAAAAATCTTCTTCCTCATAAACACGTTAAATTTAAATCGTTGTTAAGCGACATGTTATGATTTGCTTCAAATAAATTGGATGTCAAAATATCGTCTGAATATCTCTAATGAAGGTTTGGCGACGTTTTAAAAAATCGCCAAATTTATCGCCTAGTGGGACTGTAGAACTGACAGTCCCACTTGGCGATAAATTGACGAACCATCATCAAAATAGTATCCCCTAAAAAAAACACAATTTCGTTTATTTTGGGCAATTTATCAAATTCAAAATGTTTTTATGGATTTATAAATATTTTTATCAATTTGGTGACATTTTAAAAATTCGCTAAATGGGTTACTAAGTAGGACGGTTGGACTGACAGACAAATGCTAACGAAACACCATTTCAGTACTTTCTTTTAACAAAACAAATTTAATTTCATTGATTTGCGTCACTTTTATCCATTTGGAGACATTTCCACTAATTTGGTAAAGTTTAAGAAAAGTTACCAAGTTAGCGATATCCAGCGAAATTCGTAGCTCTAAAGTCGCAGATCTGAATAAAATATCGTGATCCAGTTTGTAAATGAAAACACTAAAATATTATTAGAAGATATACCCATTCTACTCTTTTTCTGTTTAATCAATTGGAAAAATGAATTTATTGGGTAAACAGAGAATATAAGTTTATTAGCTAAACACAATATATAAGCTTAAAACCTCTTTGCTAAAATACATGAAAGTGATGTATGCAGTTCGCAATTAATATAATTAAAAAAAATCAAACCGTTCATTTATAAGATATATTTTAATATCCATTTATTTATTATTCAAATCGAAAAAATAATAATAATCATTAACAAACACATTTAATTCCATTCCTTTGTCGAGCAACATGATATAAGATAGAATCTTCCTCATAAAATGCGAAATTAAATAACCATTTTAATTTCTTTATACTTCTAATCGTTGAGTAAAAGCTTGTGAAATATAAAACATGGAGGTAGATTTTTCCATTTAAATTCATGTTTCATACAATTCATGCTTTCAGATAGTGACTATTTAATGCAAAAATCCTGCATCAAACTCAAAAATAAAGTTTTAATTCCCTTTGACGTTTTAAACAAACGATTTTTATCCTTTCCGTTTGGATAAACCACGGAGTTGGAGAGTAGAACTCCTTTAAAAAAAGTTCCGTTTTTCATTAATATCTCAACAACCCCTGGTCTTAGAAACTCGAAACTTGGGCAAAATTTATGGGGGGCTATTTCAAGGCCACCCACAAAATTTCATTAAATTCGGTTCAGCCGTTCTCTCGTGATGATGAGACAAACGAAAGTTTCGTTTTTTACTAATATCTCGAGAACCACTGGTCGTAGAAATTCCAACCATAGACTAAATTTTAAGTGGGGCTTTTTCTAGGCTACCCACAAAATTTCATCAAATTCGGTTCAGCCGTTCTCCCGTGATGACGGGACAAACAGACAGACAGACAGACAGACAGACAGACAGATTTTCATTTTTATTTATATAGATTACATTTATCCGTATTTTATTTTCATTTCTCTTATTTTAATTTATTGTGTCTAGCAGGGTTATAAAAAACGTACAGGTCCGCATGCAACCTACGGAAATTTTTCAGTCCGGTCGTAAATTAAATAATTTCCGGTATAACTTACTTTTTAAAAGTATTCAAAATATAAAAGCATTCCTAAAGTGCCATTGATTAATGATACATTTATTGACTACTATATTTAATGAAATTTTTATATTTAAAATTAAAACAAAAAGAAAATTAAAACCCAAGTATATATGTATTTTTTAATTTAGTTTTACAATAGATATATATTTTCACTAAGACAGTGTCACATATTTTTATTTTTGAAATGTAAAATTCCTTTTTTTATTTTTAATACACAATACGCTCACATACATTATATTTTCGGTCGTTTGGCCGAATTTATTCTATTGGTAAAAATAATGATTTGATACATGTTAAAAAAAAATGCATTTCTGTTTCAGAGATTAGCCAATATACCATTAAGCGTAAAAAATTGAGTGTTTCCCCAACAAGATAATAGATAATTCATCCTTCAGGATCCCGTATTCAGGTCTCGTGTGCTAGGGAATCCAGTAAGCTTCTTCCGTCCAGACATCACAAATGGAATTCATGAGAATGAAATGAGTTATTGATGTACTTTATGGCTTTCATTCATGACGTATTCATTAATTCCTGATCTTAGGATTGAACTTTAACCCATGACCAGTTGGTATTCTTGTATTATTTATTAAATGTCATTTTCTTCCAGTTAAATTTTGATTTTGCTATAAAATAGTTACATTTTTTAGCTATTTTATCAATTTGACTTGACCTGTTATTATTTCATTGGGATTCGAACTTTTGAATCACTAATTAATCAGGCTCCATTAATCGTATTAACATGAAATTTGATATGTCGTTGCATCTTGTGATATATTTTAGTATCTTATTCAGGCGTATCAATCCAAAATTCCTTTGAATCATCATTCTCTTTCGCACCTTTCATTTTGTAACGTAATATACATTATATTATTCACGTAAAATACAGCAAAAAATGCAGCAACTGGATACATTTTGCTGCATATTGCATAACTCGATGTCTTTTAGAACTACATTTTTAATTAATTTATTTTAAAATATTAACTAATTTTAAAACTAAAATTTTAAATATATGTTTTCGTTTGACCTGACTAACATTTTCGATATTTTCGACAGTATTAATTGGGAAAACCCGCCGCATGAAAAAAGTAAATAAACATTTATAAAGAATATTTCTATTTCAACCTGAGATCATGACTATTGTGTTGTCTCCTAAATTAAGTTCAATATAATATAAAACGTCGCTTGACCTAATGACTGAAATTCGACGAAGAAATCACGAAATTTAACAAGTACACAACTTTATTTACAGCTAACTTGGCTGGAAACTCAAAACACGTATTATAAACACAATTCTATATGCAAATTACTTACAATGCTAGCAGTACAAATTCTACTCGGGACATACTAATTTACAATGCAATTCGAAACTCACTCATAACTAATCTGAATCTCACGTGAACCGAATATGACCAACATACGAAATTCTCACTTAAAATATCTATGCTATACTCAAAATTCTTTGTTCTAAGGGCGATTCAAGACACACCCACACGCGAACCGACAGAATGACAAATCCGTAATTCTAAAGTCTACTTTTTATAGATCTGGTCAATCACGAGTGTGCTATTCATCGGAACGAAAGTTAGTTTAGGACATAAATTAAAAGCAGGAAAAAGTGGAATTAGAATACAATGATAATATATAATAGAATCCTCACACATTGTTTGGAGAATTGGTTGCTAATGAAGTTAACAATTTATTTGAACATGTATATATTGTTAGCAAAACATAATCCTGCGATAAAAATGTACTTTCAGAATCAGATACAGTGAAAATGTATTGCAAATGGTATATCATTTTAATATACTCTGTTCTATTTTCTGGAATATTCTAAATTTGTAATCAAGAATTTTTAATAAAATAGTCGAAAAAATGATCTAGGTAAATAGGTGGTGGAGCCTGGTATAACAAATTATATATAAATTATTATAGTTTAAAGTAAATAAATGAATATATATGATTAAAAAGGATCATGTATCTTGAAAGATAACAGCGTCCGATGACGTGGCATTCCATACTGCGTCCGATGTAGTGCTAAAGCATTATTACTATCGGAGCACAATTACAGAACTTTATACAATGTTAATTCTTGTTGGCTGTACATTTCTGAACTAAATTAAGAGTAGGACACCCACAAACAGCTCTTTATTAAGGTTTTTGTTTGATAACAACGAAAAAAGTGTTTATCCATCCAAATGTGGAATTAGAAAAATTTCGAAAAAACAATACTTTATTCAATAGGATGAAAAGAAATATAAAATATACGTGAAAAATTTGCAGTGTTTTTCAAAAAGTCCCTGTAGTAATCCGGGCTAAATACTTC
The DNA here is from genome assembly GCA_951213105.1 of Amaurobius ferox. Classification (NCBI taxonomy): domain Eukaryota; kingdom Metazoa; phylum Arthropoda; class Arachnida; order Araneae; family Amaurobiidae; genus Amaurobius; species Amaurobius ferox. The sequence continues at coordinate 84,638,311 of OX578137.1, forward strand.
AGCATAAACGTGAAGTGCGGTCTAGAACGGTATATCCAAATTATGTGTCTCCTTTTTCTGCTGCTTTGGCAGATTAAAGGGACGATATTCCTCCACCTTTGTTCTGAAAAATCAAGGAAGCTTGGCAGAATGGAATTTAAACATAATTATGTAATTTTAGCCACAGGTGATCCAAAACTATTTTGATTTTTCAATGCATAATACACTGTTTTCTAAAAATCCCCAGATGGCAAGTTACTTTTTTAAAAAAAGTAAATAGAACAATATACCAGCAACTATGTTCTAAAGCATGCCGACAATAAACGAAGATGTAATTGTAGACCAAGTTGAGACAGCGATCTTTCGATTTTTCAATAAATACACATTTTTTGGATAAACAACAAAATACTTTTCAATAGCTTGAATGAGATTTAAATGCACCTAAATTTATATTACTACTTTTATATTACTGAACCAGAAAATTTTTATTTGACAGTAGATTGCCATAATATTAGTCAAGTTTTTTTAAAGTTATACTAAATAAATTATCCTAATATATAATAAATAAATTATCCTATTATAAAGTTATACTAATTAAATTCCATACTCAATGAGGTGATTCGTAGATGAACTAGGTAACACTTTATAAGAAATATTTGAGAAAAATAACTGACGGCTGACGTTAAGTCAGTAGTTAGTTTACTAAGTCAGTAAATTTTACCCACTGTATCACAATACCTGGCTCCAAATAAAATAGTTACCTGTAGCAATAACTGTGATAACAGCATAATTTTTGTAAATATATTATATTATGATAAAGTTAATGTTAAAACAATTTAACATAAATAATAATTCAATAAATTTTAATTTGTCCAAATATGCCTTTTCATTTGAGTTAGTGTACTTAAGTGTATTAATCCTTTTGATTTCCTTATTAATGTCAGAAAAACCGGGCCACACAGAAAATTAACTTAGCTGGTTATCACTTATGCAATGCTCTGATTTCACTATTTATGGCCATTCTTCAGCGTTGCTGTGTTAACTATTATATTAATAATAGACTATAATCTTATTATATGCCACAGGAACCATTAATAGACAGTGATACATCAGAGGTAATTTGGAAACAGAGATCATACCCTTCATTCAGAGTTGTCCTGGTGCTAAAGGGTATTTTAGATTTTTATTATTATCATAAATTAAAGTGACACAAAGTCAGAAATAATTTTATCCTTAAATATTTTTCCTATTGAGCTGAACAAACCGGTGAAAAAGTTTGTAAATCCGTTGATCCATTGCAGAATTTAAAGTAGCCATATGAAGCAGACAGAAGTAGGTTTTTAATTATTACTATTGCTCACTTTGCTCTCAAGAAAAAACTTTTGATAATAAAACTTACATAAAAATTCAACCTCAATGCTTCTGAAAAATCATCAAATTTTATTAGGTGGGGCAGGGATATTTAAGTTAAAATTTTCCTTTTCATGTATTATATATTAATTTAAGCTTTGTAGTACAATATAACTCAGAAAATGAATTTTTAAACAATATTAGATTGAATTAAATGCTTTAACATAATTTTCCTATCATTTGGAAACTTAGTATATTTGAGAATGATGCCAAGTCACCAAAATTCAGAATACTAAAATAATTTAAGAATGATTTTACCTGGAATAAGAGTTGTTTCATTAGAAGTGGTTTTACTACATTATCTCTCTATAATTTCATATGAAACAGTTAACAAATATATTTAAGTGCAATTATTATTTCAGTAAAAGTTTTTCTTATTACGTGAGTGTCTTTTCGAAAAAATAGTGAGGTTTTTTGTTACTAATAGTACCAAAATCATATTAACACATGTTTACGAACTGACGAATATGACTGTCAAATTTCATACAGATTGTTATCCATCTATAAGTTAGAATGATAGATGCGCGCATTGATAAATCCACACACATTCAGAGACATCTTGAAAAAAGCTGTTGATTCTTGTTCTTGGATTGTGTAAATTTGTCCAAAACTCAAATTTAAATTATCGACTGCATTATCTCTCTCAAAACTTATAATATGTTTGAAAAGGAATGTTAAATATTCCGTAATAGTTTGGTATATTATGTTTTATTTATCTTAAAGTTAAATTTCATTAACCGACTTTCTGTTAAAAGGGTTTGACCGTTCTTCCTGTTTAATCTTTTCAGTGCAATAACATTGTCCTGACAACATGTTCTTTGATATTTTTCTTTGTACTTGAGCGACAAAATCCCCTCCGTCTTGTATTTTTTTGTCTGGGAAGTGTCGATTTCTTAGAGATAAAATGTGTTTATCCATCAGCACTTTTTCGAAACTTCTCAGTTTGCTTTATTTTCCGAAATAATAGTATATCTTGAAGATAGGATTTATCGTAACTTTAAAAGCCCCATAAAGTGTTAAGGAAAATATCATTTTTAAATAACATAAGAAATGGAAAAACTATCTTAAAGTCAGAAATATTATGGTTTTAAAATGAAATGTCTTACAAAATGTCATTTGAAACATATTTTCCGCAATGTGCATGTGTTAGAATATTTTTTTTTTGTATTTAATTCAGAAATACGTGACAAAAGTTCATATTGAAAAGTATTCAAGTATTAGGGGCCTTCTATAAGCATATTTGCTCTTATGACATAGAAGTACGTCTTTATCCACACTAGATAAGGGGGCAAACTTGTAAATTGAATTTTGAGGAAAGTGCAACCTACCCTCACCGTTACTGATCGGAAATGAAAAAGTAGAGAGAGAAAGTATATAGAGTTAGCCAGAGAAACATACACCGCGTCAGAAGAGATATAAATAGTTGTAGCTGCGTCTTTCTCTACAGTGGGTAAAGGGAACAAACTTGGGAATTGAATGTAACAAAAATTTGGAACCCACTCTTTTCGTTACTTCTCGAAAATGAAAAGGGTTAGTAGGATAAAGTATATTGCCTTAGATAAAGAAATAAACACTGCGCCAGAATAGATATGAATAGCAGTCGCTACGTTTTTTCCAGCACTAGGAGAGGGGAACAAACTAGGGAAGTGAATGCCACGGAAACTTGCAACTAACACTCGCCGTTACTGTTCACAGATGAAAAGGGAGATAGAGAGATGGGTGTGAAAATGAAAGGGAAAGAAAGAGAAATAGAAAGAGAGAGAGAGAGAGAGAGAGAGCGAGAAAGAGAGAGATAAAGAGAGAGATAAAGAGATACAGAAAGATAGAGAAAGAGAGAGAGAGAAAGAGAGAGAAATATAGAAAGGGAAAGAAATAGAGAAATAGAGAGAGATCGCGAGAAAGAGAGAGAGAAATAGAGAGAAAGAGAGAGAAGGAAAGAGAGAGAGAAACAGAGAGAGAAAAATAGAGAGAGAGGCATAAAGAGAGAAAGAGAGAGATATTATGTAAATGGTCTTAGATACAGAAGGGAGCACAGCGTCAGAAGAGATATGAAGAGTTGTAGGCAAGAGAAGTCAAATATCAAAGGCTTTTAAAGCCGCCAATAGGTGTGGAAGATTTTTCTGACATCTCAACAGGGTAAACAGAGAGAAAGGGATAATGACTCTATGTACATTACTGTATCCATTACAGTTTTTCTTATGGTAAACAATTTTGTTCTTTTTAGTATTGCCTTAGTGTGTTTAAGACCTTTGTTTGAATATATAGCAATACTCTATACCTTAATATCCTGGAAAATAAATAAAGCTGCAATCGTTTACATGCAATTTATTGGTTCTTATAACAGTTACAATATTGATACAGCATTGATAAATTGTGTGGTAACACTGATTTTACGCTATAGATATACGAAAAATAAAAAATAAAATAGTGGGTGTAAGCTTATGCAAGATTTTTAAGACTAGAACAACGGATATTTAGAACTACCTAGAACGATGGACAGCGGTCAATTTGACCGCTATAGAAAAAATATAGCATACCTTTAATTCAAAACCACAACATCATAGTTACAGCATTTAGGATGTTTCTTCATATTTTTTGCAATAAGCGTTCTTGCATACATTTCTATTTTCATACGGAGCTGAGCCAGTCTTTTATTCATGACGTTTTGAGAACTCAATCTCCCGGAAATAGCGGTGCTTTGATCCAATATTTTCCACTCAGTACCATCCTTGACACGAAGATTTGTTGAAGTAGAGGTATTGCGTTGAAGGCGAGTATCGTTACCGTCACAGTCTGCTTGCTCCTCTGAGGAGCTGACGCTGTGCTCTGAAATTTCATTTTCATCATAAACTACAAAATCTGCATCACTAACACCGCCGTTATCATTGGAATTCTCGCTAAGTTGCTGCAAAAGGGCTATACACTCATCAGTAGTCAGACGCTTCCCACGAGGCATCGCGCCAAAATTTTAAGCAATAATTTACATCCAATACGGGCACAGTCGTTGTTCTTTCTTGAAACGCGTCGAATAATGCTAAAAAGCTGATGCAATCATTTTTACGCCTTACAGTAGCGCAACGCCGCAGTCGGATTGCATCATCGTGTGGAATCTCTCTAACCCTTTCGCGACGGCCGCATTCCGGAACTGCCGCGGCCCAAAGGACGAAGCTCTTCGATTCCGAACTGTTCCCAAAGGACGACAAATTTTTTGCGCCAAGCCTAACTCTCGAAAAATATTCACCAAAAATCACCTATTCAACACAGAAATCTATTTTTTTCAGGAATAAAAGAAATATTTATTTTCTGTTTGATGTATATCTTTCATACAAATCTGATTACAAAATACTCCTTAATTGCTCCCATTCTTTTATTTGAAATAAACGAATAATTTCACTGCCTCTAAAACCCAAACAAAAAAAATTCTCTCTTATATTCCTATTAATTCACCAACGAAATCATTGAGATCTAAAAGAGAACCGGAACTCAATTATAAAATAGCTGATGCAACGAGAAGTGCTCTATTTGTTTATATTACAAAACCATGTTTCACCACTCCAAATGGAGAAATAATTAATTGGATCCTTCCTATGCCAAGGTCAAGTATCTGCAAAATACATTGGCGTTGTCCAAACGGACATTTAACCTCATCTAGTAGACAAATAAAAACGTTCGACCTAAAAACGCGCGCACGTGGCACCCGTTTTTCTCCGCCACGAATGCGTGGCGGCCGTCCTTGAATGCAAGTTCGCAGCCGACACGCGGACATGGCAACCGTCACGAATAGGCTAGTGGTCATTTTGACAGCTGCTGTCGTTCTAGGAAGATCGTTGATTTGTTCTCTAATTATAAAACCTAGAATAATTTTCTTCTGTGTCTTCAATAACTTTAAGAAAATAAAAAACATAAAATTTCAATCGGCTGGGATTAGCCGTTTTGGAGGAATCGTTTCTCAAAGTAGTTATGGGGTCAAAATGACCGCTTCCGTCGTTTCAGTGTTAAAGCTCCATTGTTGCAGAATGGGTGGATAATTAAATACCAAAGGGCGAAATTATCATTACTAATGAGACAATACGTTTAATGCATTTATCATTGAAAGATAAATTTAGATTTCAAAAATGAAATTCTTAAAAATTAAAGAGCGATGTGGTTTAATTGAAATTAAAATAACTTGGATCTTAATTCTTCAAGAATTCCACTATTAGTTGCTTGGAATTTTAAATCATCCCCACACCTATAGTATAGAGAAATAAAACAAATTTATCAGAGACTAAATTGCAGTTCGCTTTAGAATCAATACGTATACAGTAGCTAATATCTAAACTTTTTGCCAACGAAACAATGCTCATTTTTGCATATGTAAGTGTAACATTTAATTATTTTCCCAGTTTGCCTTCAAAAGCTGCTGTAGTAATATTTGAATGCATTTCGTTTTATAAAGTTAAATATATATAAAAGAATATCGAATTAATTGTTAATATAAGTCGTATCCAAAAGTTAAAAACTTAAAAAGCAGTATTCTTAGCAGATGCAAGCAACATTTTTAATGTAATTCAAATTTACATGAAATATATGTATATAAATTAATTTAGTACTTTTTAAACATTAGAAACATTATGTTGTGCATCTTGCACATTTTTATTTCGCTTTAAAATAAATAAAATCATTCCATTATATATGTTACCGCTAAAGTGAGAAATCAGTTATTCTACAGATTATCTAGGTAATGTGCAGATTAACTGGGGTGATCCGTTAAAGTGCCGAAAAGTGTTTCACTTCTCAAATTACCTACATAGGTAATCTGAAAATTACCTAGATAATCTGAAAATTACCTAGATAATCTATCTGCACATTACCCACTAGGCACTCGTTAAAGTGAAAATAAAATCTTTGCTGGAACAACAGCAACGTTTCTAAAGAATCAGGTTAATACAATCAAACAATCAATAAATTAGTTGATAAAATCAATCATCAATCAATTAAAAAACTATAATACAAAGAATCAAACGGTTTAAAATATTATTACAATTAAGGAAATGAATTTGCAAAATATATGATAAAATTATGTTTACTTATTAGTGCAATCTAAAGATTGGTGACACTTTGAATTACATAGTAATTGGTTTTTGCGACAAGCACACCTATTTGTGGTACATTTAGATTTGCAGTCACATTTTCTGAAACCCTGCCCAGTACCAAGGGATCGTTTTATTGCTGTTTGACGTAGAGATATTTCTATATAAGAAGAATCTTTTCTTCATTTTACTCACTAATTCGTTGCTTGCTTGCATACTAGGAACTAAATTTATCTGCTTTAAAAATAATCACGGCACAAATTCACTCGCTAACAGACAGAAACGAATTTGAAAACATAATTAGCTATACTACTCACTGGCAGCGGACGCAAATTATGAGAAATAAAAACAACCGGCGACGACAAGACGCTGGCGAAACAAAACTAAAAGTGGAGGGAGAGGGGGAAGGACTAGGGAAAGGAAATGAAAGAAACACACTTTTGAACTTTAACGATACGAAAACCATTAATGTGCACATTACCTATGTAAAATGCGGAAAACTCTTGATTCCGCACGTTAACGGAGAAAATCAGTTAATCTGCAAATTAGCTTGGTAATGTGCACGTTAACGACTTTCGAGCTTTAGCGGTAACATATACGCCAGGTGTTGCTTGCATCAGAGTTAGCCTATTCTGGGGTAATCATAAAGCAATCTCAACAATCTGACTACATAATTAACATATACATATGTGAAATTTTTATGGAACATATCTGAATAATTTACTTTATGAAAACAAGCTGGAAGTTACATTATAATTATCATTGTAAATTATTTGCAGATACATGAAAACGTATGACTTCAAGTGGGAATGAATTTTGCATATCGATTTCGTAAAAATTCACTAGCTATTTTTGTCATTAGTAATTGCTAATTTATGTTTTATTATTTCCCTTATATACATAATGTATAAGGAAAGTAATGTGACGGGGTCCAAAATTCGAATTCGAGTTTTCGATGGGAGAGCACGTTTCAAACATCCCTGATCACGAATCAAACATTTTTGAAGTGATGTCTGTGTGTGTGTATGTGTGTGTATCAGTGAGCCTATGGAGACGATAACTGACGAACGAATGGACCGATTCGAACAAAACTTGGTACAAAAATCAATCACAATCCGCAAACACTGGAAGCATATTGTTTTTATATGGAATCGAATGTTCAGAATCCCCCCTAAATTTTCGCGTGAAATTTTGAAAAAATCGACAAAAAATCAAAACCTATAATAAAGTTACGCAAATAGATATTTCCTATGTCATTTGCGTAGTCATTTTCATTAGAAAACGATTGACATAAATTTTAGAATGCTAACATGAACCGTTCTCCAGATATTGCACATTTTTCAAAAAACTATGAAAAAATCCCATAAATGAAAAAAATATATTAACGGTTGAGAAACATGTTCACTTTTCATATGTAATACCATACGATAAATTTGGTGACATCATTCTAGTGGATCTAGCCCGTTCCATTCATGAAAAAGGATACTTTGAGTTATACTTTTGTATTTGAACGCCAATAGTAATTTATCTGCTGTAAGAATAACTTATCTCCCCTTCCATAACGCTTGGCGAGATTTTGGTGAAAAATTTGGCGGAATATCGCCAACTTGGCGACTGTTTTAAACGTCGCCAAATTAACGAAAATCTCTCCAAATGGATAAAAATGACGCTACATCAATGGAAATGACGACTAATTGAAGAAAATTCAATATCTTGGAAAGAATATAAGCATCTACTATAAGAATAATATTTTTTAACTGTAAATGTAATAAGTTCATTGCATTATATAAGGAAAGTCATGTGTTGCCCACATCAGATTTTTTTTAAATGTATTATTTAAAGTTTTCCCATAATTATTTTCTCTGGTACTTAATTTACAAATATTCCTTAAAAGTGTTGTTAAATTTATGTATTTATTCTTTCATTAATTGTATAATTAAATATTTGAAACATACTATTTTTAAAACACTTATGTATTTAAATTATATTAATTTTATGGATAATCTTTGCATCTCCAAACTAGAAATCTGTTCATGGCTATTCTTATGAAGCACATATTCAATTATAAAATACACCTTTGCCTTTATTAAATGCAGGATATTGAAATTTCTGTATTCAAAAGCTTTCTGAAGAAGTATCTACAGGAAAAATCAATACGAATAATATGCTAGGGTTACATTTACTATCATATGTAATTAATTACTCAATAATATTAGTTCAACTATTGATTAACATGGGAATTATACAGTAAAATACACTTTTTGCGAAGGATAAGAAAAACTAGAGCAACGTAAATAAGCACAGATAATACAATAATGAAGCATACAGCAGCTATTTGGAGGATACGATTGAAGACCTTTCTCATTGCAAAACGACTAACAAACGCAAAGTCGAAAACAGAAATGGATGCGAAATGCAGAATCAGGGGGTATTATATATCCAAGACCTGGATAAAAAGAGAGCCAATCAAAAAGCAGCATGACGAACACTCTAGCTAATCCGAAACCAGAAATAACACAAGATTGGGGTACATTAAAGCGCAAAAGGAGGCAGATCAAGTCTGACTAAGAATAAATGAGACCCAACAAGACGGAAAAAGAGGTTAAAACGACCCATGAGAGCCCCAAAATGAATAATTAGAAAGAAGAGAGTGGGATTTTTTTACAGGGCACTATATAATAAAATAATAACAGGTGAATAATTTTGGTAAAATCAGTGCTAAGTCGTGTGCAACAAAATTTCTATTAGAGAACCTCTAAAGTAATATATAGATATGGCACGTTAATTTCAACAATAAAAATTTGCATCACTTGTAGTTCATACAGTGGATTGAATGATATTATGGACATTAGAAGTTCCATGTCTTCGTTCGTGTAGGAAAACATGCAGCAAATAGAAACGATCGTTGAATATACCATTTCATATACCGTAGAATTAAATTATATAGTCTTTCTCTGTGTAATTCAAAAATCATTGCCTTTCTAAAATTAATTCAGTATTTTTTTAAGTATATTTTGCTTAATTTAATTTCATGGATATCTCTCCAGCAGACACCCGAACAAGAATACTTCAGTGGCAATCCTTCTGTGCATTGTTATCCATTGGGATGTACATAGAATAAAATTGTTTACAAAACATATAAAGACAACATGAGGAAAGAAATGATTTCATGATAATGGAAATTTGAATGTGAAAGATGTGAGAAAATGTGAAAGATTGAATGTGAAAGATCTGACAAAAATATGTGAGAAAATGGAAAATTGAATGTGAAAGATGAGAAAGATGATGTGAAAGATGAGAAGAAATGTGAAAGATGAGAAGGATATAAGAAATATACATTATTGCTAGTAACGTCCTTTTTTAACACTTCACAATAAAGTTGAAAAGTGTTTATGACTTTGTTCATTCTGTCTGTCTGTCCGTTAGCACGATAACTGCCGTAAAAATGACTTAATCAAAATGAAATTTTGGTATGTTGTTCAGACGGTCTATAGAACCAACGGGAACATACACATTAATAATACTACTCAATTAGTTTTGGATTGAACCCGGGTTGGAAAAATGAAATACAATGAACCCTATGGGACCTAATTTTTCAAACATTTTCTAAGCGAATTTAAATTTCACAAATTGCTTCGAAAATTTTAGGAAATATTCATATTATCCCAGAAAATATATAAAAAAAATCAGCAAAATATATTCAGTAGTGTTTTAAATAAAAATTAAAATAATAATTACACCTCTGAAGCGATCACGTGACCATGATATGAAAAGATCACGTGACCCACTTGAATATGAAACATGTCATCCACCTTGTCTCTATATCGCGATTTTTAAAGTTTTTTTTAATTCATATTGACTGTTGTGTCCGTCCTAAAACAGCTTTATTTTTGGGTAAATTCTGTGCATCTACATAAGGAAACAACGCAATTACAATATATTTGAGTTTAAATGATCATCCAAATTTGATTATTTCTACAACAGAGCCTATTTTTCACTTATGTAAAATGTAAACAGCAAAATATGTAGGAAGTGCTGTATAAGAATTGTTGTATTTCTTTAACGCAAAAGTATTTAGCTCATGGAGTCTGCATTGCTGATATGAATGAATGATTTACAGAGAGAAGGATGATTTTTTTCGATGAAGTTTTTAGTATAGATTTTAATTACTTGCAGCTCCATGGTCTTAAGTTTTAAAATAAAATAAATTATTTTAGTACTGTGATGAATGAAATGAATGGGAAAATGTTATGAATGAAATGCTGCTTTTATAGAGATAGCCAGGCGTGTTATTTTTTCTATGACGTCATTTGAATGAATGTCAGTTGTTTTCGATGAAGTTTTCAAATATAATAAATTATTATAGTATTATGATAATTTTAAAAATATTACCGAGGAATGTATCGTATTTTAGGGATGTTTAAACCAGGCAATTTATATTTCAATGCCGTCATTTGAATGAAGTTCATTTTTTTTTTATGAAGGTTTAAGTTTTCAAATATAATAAATTAATCAAGTATTGTGATAAGTTTTAAAATATTACTGACGAATGTATTGCATTTTAGAGATGTTTAAATAAAATTGCATTGAAGTTGGAAAGTGTTTCATAGTCAATGCTATAAGCATGATTGATCTTTCTTGTTTTAACATATTGAAATTAATCTTGCCTCACATTAAAAACAAAAAAAAATTCGAAACTACTCTTCATTGTCCTCAATATACACAAAATATCACTCAAAGCTTACAACTAGTATTACTCTTTATTTGTGATTTTGCATTTAAATAGACTTTGTGAAAGAAAACCTTTTTAAGACACTATCAACTTTACACAATTTGAATATTCTTGCAGAGATATATATCAACACTTAATTGACGTCACCTGTTCTAATATATTTCAATAATCCTATCTCGGTATACTTCAAGAACATATCATTATCTTAAAAGCTATATTTTCTTTAAGATAACTATGCTAACAAAATAAATCAAAGCATGTCTCCGAAAGGTTTACTTTTAAATTCGAAATTAAATATATTGTAAAGACTGTGAGTTGAACACTTCTGTTAGTGTTTAATTCTTTCTCTGTACGTTGAAGATATGAAACTGTGTAAAAAAAGCATTTTAGATACCATTTTGTTCTGCTGTCACTTGGTGAGACTGGCACGTCCTTTTATCAGATATATTTTTTACATTTATAATTTTAAATTAATATTTACCTTATATTTCAATGTTGGAAACCAAATTTTATTCTGTGGGATTCCATTCGGTTTCATCTTGAAATTTATGAACTCATAATAGGCGTTAAATTTTACTCTAATAGCATTTTTTGTCACAGTGACGTAAGATTTACGTCACAATGTGACTTTGGGACGTCACAGGACGTCGCAGTACGTCTCGGCAATGTCATATTGAGGTCACGGCGAAGTCATTTTGGTCATTTTCATGGTCGTTTGTGACGTAGCATATTAAATTGTTTGTGACGTCACATTGTAATTGTCATTGTAATGTCGTCACATTGTTACGTGTTAATTAAATTGTGGAAACGTCACCGAATATAGTCACAATGAAGTTACAAAGTTACTAATACGTAACGTCGCATAGAAGTTACAAATATGATGTCACATTGTGACCCACATGTCACGTGACTACAACGTCACTGTTACACATGTGACGATCTTTGCTGTGAGGGTAGTATGTTGTTCAGACAGTATGTGGGACCAACGGGAATATACATGAATATTACCACCCAATTACTTTTGGATTGAACTCGGGTTGAAAAAATGAAACTCATTGAACCGTATGGGACCTAATTTTTCAAACATTTTTAAGCGAATTTAAAATTCACAAATTGCTTCGAAAGTTTTAGGAAATATTCAAATTATCCCATAAAATATACCAAAAAAATTCAGCAAAATATATTCAGTAGTTTTTTAGATAAAAATTTAAATAATAATTACACATTTTATATGAAGAGATCACATGACAATTATATGAAGAGATCACGTGGCCCACTTCAAAATAAAAGATCACGTGACCAAGACTTAACCAAGTTTCGTTGGAATCTGAAAAATGCAATAATGCAAAGATACGACATAGCACTGAGAAGCATCGAATGCGAGCAGGAAGGGCGTATCTAAACCCCAGGTCAAATGATACGGCGGAAAGGAGGAAAGAAAGCGAAGCAGTCTAATGATTATTCAAGATTTGAAGAGAGAGTTTCGTGATTTCAAGCAGTGTTATTCAGAGAGAGTTGTTATTCATTTGAGCATCGAGAACGTTATAGAAAAAGAAGAAGTCTGTCAGAAAAATCGGAAAAGGTGACAGTCATTCTGAGGTACAGACCCGAAATACAAAGGTATATGCCAGTCTTCAAGTATGCTAGGTCATTTATTATTATTGGAATAAGATTAAAAAGACATGGTCTAACATAGTGAAAAATATCCTCCTTAAGCGATTTTTCACCGCAAGAAGTATACATGTTAGAATGCATACAATTTATCAATGACTTGAACCACGAAATACCGCCTGACAAAGCCACCATATTACTAATTCGCCTCATGACGCAGATTCATCAAGAGCCCCACGAGTTTCACATAGTATTTGAATCCTTTCTGGTAGGTCGGACGGCCTGGGTCTCAACAACAACAACATAGTATTTGAATGAATGCTTTAGAAGTGGCGTTTTGCTATGCTAAATATTAAGCAACCTCTAATTCCATAGATTTACATTTAATGAAAAAATATACTTTGCGACAAAAAAATCACCCTTTAAGTCTAAAACAATAAAAGTAACTAAATTATTTAAGAAAAGCGATGTAATTATAACATTTGGATATAAAATACAACTTTTTATTTTTTAACTTCTTGTTATTCTTATAAATATAATATTTTAATGATATTTATCACCCTAGTATTTTGTTTATATATTTCACCTAGTGCACAATTATAATAAAATAGAGTATTTAGCAAGGGAAAAAAATTCAATGGCTCGGACATATGATGAGGATGGAGGAGAGGAGAGTTACTAGAAGGCTTTTGGAGGGAAACCCAGGAGGGTCAAGATCCCGAGGAAGACCTAGGGTCAGATGGAAGGAGCAGGTGGAGGAGGATTTGAAATTGCTTGGTATTAGCAGTTATAAGAGGAAGGCGGCCAATAGAAAAGAATGGTCAAAATATTAAAGGAGGTCAAGGCCCTACAAAGGCTGTAGTACCATGGTGATGATGAAGAGTACTTAACAGTTGTAAAAATATAATGAATTTAACATATTTTTAATAATTCCCGTTTAACTGGATTTTATCCGTCTAATATTTGATCCCAATTAAGCAGATTAAGAGGATTCTCTGTAATGTAATGTACATGAGTTTATTTAGTTACTTTTTTAACGTTTGTAAAAACAAATTCAGAACAGTAAACTGTAAACTGACACATTGACATTAAATTGAAATAGTATACTGTATCCCACAATTCTCAATTATTTCTTCCTTCAGCATTTATGCCTCTTTATAGGACGAAAAAATTGTTAAATTTTAAAATCACTTAAAAAGAAAACTCATTGGTAATGGAAATACAGTATCAAAAGTTTTCAAAATGTTGAATAATAGGAAGCGATGCAAAAATGCATTTCTGTCACTTTTGTGGAATCGAATGTGAAGACAGTTATTTTACCATCAACACAGCTTTTTGACATTTTTCCTGAATATAATAACATTGATTTAAGACGTACATTTCAACTGAAAGAGACGCGTATAAAATTCCATGTATTGTATATTAAATAAATATTCTAAAACCGACCCAGTAGGTTTATTGTTTAAATGGTAAGTTTAAAATTTATTGAAATAATTCTATTTTTTGAAACAGTTATTATTTATATACTCATAACACATAAAAATAATACCTTGGAATTTTGAAGTCAATTGTTCATGAAAATGTCATATGTGCTATGTACGTTATTTGATCGCGCTTCAAATGGTCTAACAGATATAAAAATCTGATGTGGGCAGCACAGAACTTGCCCTGCAGACTCATATTCACGTTCTCTTTATTTCTTCAATCTTTCATTATATTGAGTTTAATTGCACAAAATAACATCCATAGTAATTTAAAATAACACGGAATTTGTACTTTTAATTTAATTTTCGTTCTCAGTTGGTAACTGAACTTTTTTTCAACGGCGGCGTAGCGAAAATGCAAAAAAACTAAAATATCTCGAGAACGGCTAAGCCTAGTGTAGTGGGGTTTATTTTATTCTTCTCACCGTTAAAAATCACGTATAACACAAACATTTAGTTGATATAATTGAGCATACGTAGTGTTTTACGTTAGATTTTAACGATTTTTGCGGGCCATTTTGCAAGAACCGCAGGTTATTTTTATCTGAATCGTGCCAAAATCTAATCAGCACCAGGGTAACCGACAAATGACTTATCTACCAAATTTTATAAAATTTTGTATATTAAATTTTTAGCTAGAATGGATACAGACAATTTTTGCGTGTCACGTCGCAAAAAAAGCGGATTGTTTTATCTCAAATAGTAATAAAAACTAATTACCACCAGGGTTGCACAAGTAACTTGCCTACCAAATTTTATGAAATTCGGTCCATTAGTTTTTGAATTAGAGTGGATACATAGATTTCACAGACAGACGAATAGACAGACATCAGGCTAAAATAGTTTTTCGCATTCTAGAGGTCTCAAATGGTGTAGATTTGTCAAAAACTCGAGTTGCGATTTTCGACATGATTCCAATACTTCCCCTATACATTACTATGTATTGCAGGGAAAGCACAACTACTAGGATTCAATTAAATAACTCTTTAAAGGTTTTGAAAAGAATGTATCTCCTTAAAAGTTTTAAGAAACTTGGTTTTGAAATAAAATAGTATTGCTGAGAGCAAATATTGCAAAGCAAAAAAATATTTTGTGAAAATCCCAGAAAATGCAATTAAGGAGAGAAATATAAAGCACGAATTATGATTACACGTATGTGGATATTATAGCTGTGCATTATATAATTTAAAAATTGTTACAATATTTAAATAATTAGAAAATGCTCTCAGAAAATTTGCAAAGATATCTTAAGGTTTCGAAACGGACTAAAATCCGTTTTACGATGAAATGCTTTCTATGGAGAGAATGTCAGAAGAATGAAGATGAGATCAGACAAAAATAAAACAATCGGCAAACTATAAATGGATGGTCACTTTAGAACAGACAAATACACACAAATAGAACATACAGGACTGATAGTATTTGGTCAAAATCAAAATAAACATCCAAGATCCCTCTATAACTGTTTTAAGTTTGACGTTCTCCACTGTTTTTAACACATTCTAACATAGTTGAAAAGTGTTTATGACTTTGTTCATTCTGTCGATTTGTCTGCCTATCCGTTAGCACGATAACTGCCGTAAAAATTACTTTATCTAAATGAAAATTTAGTATGTTATTCAGACGGTCTACAGGACCAATGGAAATATACATGAATAATACCATCCAATTAGTTTTGGATTGAACCCGGGTTGAAAATTGAAAAAAATGAAATGCATTGAACCGTATGGGACCAAACATTTCAACCATTTTTAAGCGATTTTAAAATTTACAAATTGCTTTGAAAGTTTTAGGAAATATTTAAATTATCCCATAAAATATATAAAAAAAATTCAGCATCATTTATTCAGTATTTTAAATAAAAATTAAATTAATAATTGAACGCTTTATATGAAGAGATCACATGACTATTATATGAAGAGATTACGTGACCCACTTCAAAATAAAATATGGCATCCATCTTGTGTCAAAATCGTGATTTTTAAAGTTCTTTTTAATTCATATTTAGTGTTGAATCCGTCCTAAAACCGCTTTATTTTTGCTTAAATTCTGCGCATCTACATACTGAAACAACGCAATTACAATATATTTGAGTTTAAATGATTATCAAACTTTGATTATTTCTACAACGAAGCCTAATTTCTACTTATGGAAAATGTAAACACCAAAAGATGTAGAATGAGTTGTATAAGAATTGCTGCATTTATCTAACGCAAAAATATTTAACTCATGGTGTCTGCAATATAGCTGATACGAATGAAACAGAGAAGCAGACGATTTTTTCGATGAAGTTTTGAGCATAGAGTTAAATTACCTCTCCCTCCATGGTATTAAGTTTTTAAATAAAATAAATTATTATAGTATTGTGATGAATGAAAGAAATGGAAAAATAATTATGAATGAAATGCTGCTTTTATATAGAGAGCCAGGCGATTTATATTTCGATGACGTCAATTGAATAAAGTGCATTTGTTTTCGATGAAGTTTTCAAATATAATAAATGTTTGTAGTGTTATGATAATTTTAAAAATATTACCGAGGAATGTATGGCATTTTAGAGATGTTTAAACCAGGCAATTTATATTTCAATGCCATCATTTGAATGAAGTTCATTTGTTTCGATGAAGTTTTACGTTTTCAAATATAATAAATTAATGTATTGTTGCGATAATTTTAAAAATATTACCGCTAAATGTGTCGCATTTTAGAAATGTTTAAATAAAATTGCATTGAAGTTGGAAAACGTTTCATAATCAATGCTTTATACATGATTGATCTTTCTTATTTTGTCATGCAAAGATGTGCAACTTCCACCGAAATCTACCGTTAAAATGTATTCCGGAACATTACAAACTTTTTTTCAAAGATAAGACTTACGTAACATCCATACATGGAATTCAAACGCAACTCATATGGATCTGGTGACCAGAGGTATAATGTCTGGTCAATGGAATCGCATGGATTGTTCCGTATGGGTAAACTGCTTGAGTTTGTGGCTTTAGGAAATTCGTTGTTAAATCAATAATAAGAAAGCGTAGTGTTTGCTAAAAAATTAATTGCATATAAAATCCTAATTTTTCCTTTGTGTTAAATAGGTTTGAAGGCATTTTCTGTGTATGTTTATTGAAAGTTATGCTATTTCTAAATCAGTCCGTTGAAAGAACCTTTCACCTATTAATACCCTGAATATCTGAGCAAAACTGGCATACTTAAACATGTTTGCTATGATGTAAGCTCAATCATTTAGTGCTACACATTTTTATGCTGTGTTGCATATTTTCTTGCTCACATTTTCCAGAAATTTATCTTACATCGAAATAAAAAAATGACGTTTCATTTTCCTCGACGTCATGGTTAAATAAAAGATTTTTCGTGTATTTTCAAAATGTATCATACTAACAGGAAACGCTCCAAATATCGATATTATTTTCTCAAAACATTCAAAAATATTTCAGCTGTGTTTTAGCTCTTAATAAAATTAAAATCTGTCATATATTACAACTGATCTATTGAAACAATGTGCTACAATATTTAATTTATGCACCTTTGATTATCATATTTATTTTAAAGTTGACCTATGACCAGTTAGTTGTTAGTCACTCCTTTCAAGGAGTGAAAACGTATATATTAAAATTTTCTACTCAATGTTTAATCACAATTTTTGAGCAGAAGCTCAAAATAATAATATTTATATTTATGCCAATAAACCCGAATTATGTTTTTCAACAACAAATAAAATCTTACTATAAAATTAATCATCCAATTATAACAAATTTAGCGTTAAACAATTTTTAGGTAATTTACCATTAAATAATTTTAGGCAATTTATATTTAAATAATTATATATATGGTGGTTCTAAGATTTATTGGAATTGAATTTAAAATATTCATAAAGAAGGTAATTCTCGGAATATATATTAATAATAGTTTTATTGCTTCTTATCTAAGGGAGTTGTTTAATACTAATTACTAATTCTGTAATTATGAATACAGACATTTTTTTCTTCTTCCTGTTGATTCAATTTCTATTTACCTATAAATTAAGTGAACTTCATTTACGAATTAAAGTTTTGAGTAATAATATTATAAATGTATTTATCTGTAACTAGTGACTATTAATTGAGCAGTTTTTACATTCCCTTGAACTCAGACTGTGGTGCAAGAATTAACAGCTGAATGATCACGCGTGTCAAAATGTCGTGAAAACATATATATTAATTTGCTTAAATAACTATTATTTTTAAATACTTCATAAAAGTGGGATTAAATTTATTTATTTATTTAATAAACTTTTTTCCTCAGTACAGTTATAATTGCGTAAACTGTGATGTTTTCTTAGAATAACCACCTGAAATTGTCTTTATAGTGAGACGCAACTTAAATAATCTGAAAAGTAAATTATTGGTCATTGACTACAATATTTAGCTTTTAAATTATGAAGCTTATTTAGATAGCACTAAAATTGTAATATACATTTTCAAATAATACTTTATACCAAAAAAGCTCATCTTTTGTGAGAGAAACTTAGGAGGTTATATGAGATTAAACAATATTTACCAAAATATAAAAAAAAATCTGTGCTCGACCCAATTGTAACAATATATAGCTGGTATGCATTTTAACTACATTAGAGATATAGTATATAGTAGCATCTGTAGGTATCATCATCATATATATATATATATATATATATATATATATATATATATATATATATATATATATATATATATATATATATATATATATATAAAGTATCCCAAAAAGATTGTTGAAATTGAGGCAAGAAATAAGACTACGTTAATAAAATAGTGCTTCCATTAATTTTCAAGACGATACTCCTTCTAAATTTTAATTAAATTTCTTTCTAAACAACCTCATTAAACAAATTTCGTCAATCAGAGAATTTTTATTTTTAATTCAACAAGATCATTAAAGAAAACCTCATATCTGTATCTTTAAAATTGAGTGAATTATATTTAATTGAAAATTGAACATTGTGAATGGGCACCATATATCAAATTAGAAATATAAATTTGTGACATATCACAAAAACGATAAAACTGGATGATAATACATAGGATATCCAACCCCGTAGTGAGTACCACTGCTTTATATGATTGATCTATGTCTGCGTAATGCTTTATTTTGATGCGTTTGTGATAAAAAATTTTGACACATCTTAACCTATTTTTGATCTAAACAATGACCATTGTCCATTTGTTTATGATCCCTATTTTCACTGACGAAACAGTTTTTCACATTGCACGGAAAAGTGGCATAAGTCAAATATTTTCCTTTATCAATTTTAAAGATACATATATGCATTTCTTTAATGATCTTGTTGCATTAAAAGTAAAAATTTTCTGTTATTGACCAAATTTGTCTAAGGGGGTCGTATAGAAATTTAAAAAGTGTAAAATTTTGAAATGTAATGGGGTACTATTTCATTAACGTAGTATTTTTTTCTACCTTACTTTTAACATTTTTTCAATTGACATTGTCACTTATCTCCAACAAGTAAAGAATTAAAGCGCGGAAAATTATTATATATATATATATATATATATATATATATATATATATATATATATATATATACGATAAATGAATACATCTGTCTGTATGTGTGCCTATGCCTGTATCACGCGTAGCAGAAAGTTGCATTTCTTGACAACTGAAATGTGATTTTTGCCAACACTATGACACTACAGAAAAGTTGAATATTAGATTGACTCAACGTAGACTGGAAAAATAAGTATTTCGCCTGTCGTGGTATTTTATTATATAAAAAATTAACTTTACCAATGAATAACACAAAGATAAAATATTCAATAAAGTATTAAAGTACGTGTTATCTTACGAGTTACATGTGTGATGTCGACGAGATTTTGGACATGAATCTGAACCCAATGTAGTACTTTATGTTTTACTTTCTTCTCTTTTAACTTTATTTTATGACTGTTTTCTTTGTACTCCTTTAGTTTAAAGATCAGAGCCTGAAAATTGTTTTTTTTTGCGGTTAAAACTTGAGAATAAAATTTGAATGGAATTGAATGAAAATACTATTTAATGACTCAATGCATTTTCATTTTTTCTCTTTGAAAATATTGTCATATCTTGAAAGGTATTTTCCCTTTTTTTGAGAAAACGTAACAGTTCCATCTTTTCGGACGAAACTCAAACTTGTCGCCTGCGGGTCTATTTTTAAATTCGAAATCGAAACAGTTCTACGAAGTGTCATTTGATAGTATTTATTCATTGGCTGTATGTGACAGATATAAAACTATATAGAAAGGTGATTTTTTGTTGATACCAAAATTCTCTCCTGTCACGTTCGGAGATTGACACTTCTTATTATCTGAAATATGGTTTCACTTTTATCAACCATAAAATCAAAGTTTGTGCACTTTCTCGGGGGGTTGGAGACATATAACCCATGGTGAAATTTAGTTGCATTATTTTCATCCTACAGTTTGCAGTTTACCCGACTGTATTTTCATTAACACACATAGTATATTAATAGGAAAATTATTGAAAGGTATTTGAGTTTTCAACAGATTAACGAACTTTGGCATCCTAGAATAAAAGTTCTCAAGCATTTCTACTTTAATTATATACATAATGTGTAAGGAAAGTATTGCGACGGGGTCGGAATTTCGAATTCGAGTTTTCGACGGGAGAGCAGGTTTCAAGCATCCCTGATCACGAATCAAACATTTTTGAGTTGATGTCTGTGTGTGTAAGTATATATATATATATATATATATATATATATATATATATATATATATATATATATATGTGTGTGCGTGTGTATGAGAGAGCATGTGTAGACGATATCTCACTTTTTCGGGGGGGGGGGATTAAAAACATATAACCCATGGTGAAATTTAGTAGCATTATTTTCATCCTACATTTTGCAGTTTATCCGACTGTATTTTCATTAACACACATAGTGTATTAATAGGAAAATTATCGAAATGGATTTGAGTTTTCAACAGATTAACGAACTTTGGCATCCTAGAATAAAAGTTCTCAAACATTTCTACTTTAATTATGAACATAATGTGTAAGGAAAGTATTGCGACGGGGTCGGAATTTCGAATTCGAGTTTTCGACGGGAGAGCAGGTTTCAAGCATCCCTGATCACGAATCAAACATTTTTGAGTTGATGTCTGTGTGTGTAAGTATATATATATATATATATATATATATATATATATATATATATATATATATATATATATATATATATATATATATATATATATGTGCGTGTGTATGAGAGAGCATGTGTAGACGATATCTCACTTTTTCGGGGGGGGGGGATTGAAAACATATAACCCATGGTGAAATTTAGTTGCATTATTTTCATCCTACATTTTGTAGTTTATCCGACTGTATTTTCATTAACACACATAGTATATTAATAGGAAAATTATCGAAATGGATTTGAGTTTTCAACAGATTAACGAACTTTGGCATCCTAGAATAAAAGTTCTCAAACATTTCTACTTTAATTATGAACATAATGTGTAAGGAAAGTATTGCGACGGGGTCGAAATTTCGAATTCGAGTTTTCGACGGGAGAGCAGGTTTCAAGCATCCCTGATCACGAATCAAACATTTTTGAGTTGATGTCTGTGTGTGTAAGTATATATATATATATATATATATATATATATATATATATATATATATATATATATATATATATATATATATATATATATATATATATATATATATATATATATATATATATATATATATATATATATATATATATATATATGTGCGTGTGTATGAGAGAGCATGTGTAGACGATATCTCACTTTTTCGGGGGGGGGGATTGAAAACATATAACCCATGGTGAAATTTAGTTGCATTATTTTCATCCTACATTTTGCAGTTTATCCGACTGTATTTTCATTAACACACATAGTATATTAATAGGAAAATTATTGAAAGGTATTTGAGTTTTCAACAGATTAACGAACTTTGGCATCGTAGAATAAAAGTTCTCAAGCATTTCTACTTTAATTATATACATAATGTGTAAGGAAAGTATTGCGACGGGGTCGGAATTTCGAATTCGAGTTTTCGCCGGGAGAGCAGGTTTCAAGCATCCCTGATCACGAATCAAACATTTTTGAGTTGATGTCTGTGTGTGTAAGTATAAATATATATATATGTGCGTGTGTATGTGAGAGCCTGTGTAGACGATATCTCACGAACGAATGGAGCGATTCGAATGAAATTTGGTACAAAAATCACAATCCGTGAATACTGAAAGACTATTGTTTTTAAACGTAATCAAATGTCCAGAATCCCCATAAATTTTCAAGTGAAATCTTAAAAAAATCATCAAAATCATCATCACTGGCACGAATCGTTCTCGAGATTTTGCACATTTTTAAAATAAATTTATTAAAAAATCCCATAAATTAAAATAAATATATTAACTGTTGAAAAACATATTCAATTTTCATATGCAATATCGTGTGATAAATTTGGTGACATCATTCTCATGGATCTAGCTCGTCCCATTCATGAGAAAAGATAGAGTAACATTTTTGTTCTCGAACACCTATAAACATTTATTTGCTATAAGATTAACTTATTTCTTCGTTTATAACGCTTGGCGAGATTTTGGTGACGAATTTGGCGGAATGTCGCTAACTTCGCGACTTTTTCAAATGTTGTCAAATTAACGAAAATCTCGCCAAATGTATAAAAATGACGCTGGGTCAATTGAAATGACGACTAACTGACGAAAATTCAATATCTTGTAAAGTATATAAATATCTACTATAAGAAAAATCTATTTTTTTACTGTAAAAGTATTAAATTCATTGCATTATATAAGGAAAGTCATATGTTGCCCACATCAGATTTTTTATATTGCCTCTCTTAAAGCTATTCAAACATCCGCCAGTTAACACAGTGGCCAAATAATTATGTTTACATGCAAGTACATATTATAACAATAGTAGATTATAACAATAGTAGATATAAGGACTAACCATTTTCACCCCGGCATTGAACGTTCATAATAGCCGATAGTCATTAAATGTGTCGCAGCGGTTTCCCGCTGTACACGGGCGACCGAGAAAGTCTAATTTTCTCGCAATTTCATACCCAGGTCCGAAACACATCTACCGTCAGTGGGTGACACCCAAATGACGACCTGCGAAACAAACACAAACAAATTCCAAAATAAACATATTACACCCTTACCTTAAAGGTCTCAACAGCAGCTGAAAACACTTTAAACAATATCAAGAACACAATAAACTCCAAAATAAATACTTAAATTTAAGTTAAATTTCTATTTATTAAAACTGAAGTTATATGGAGTCGCAATTACAAACGGCTGAATCTATATTAGCTCTCGCACCACTGGACCACACATTCAGTAAATATCATCGGCTTTCAGCCGGAAATAAATATTAATTTCTATATCTCATTAATCAACCTTATAAATATTAAATATTCTATTATTAATTTAATATGGTATGGTCAAAAGGGAGGCAGCACACTCGAGAAACGCCTATAGCATTAAAATATTAACTGTATCAATTCTAATTTAATGATAATTTAGAGTATCAATTAATTTAATTATAGCTTAGATTATCTTGAGAAGTCTTGAGAAACAATCCGATGACACGATCAGTTGAAGGCACATCAGACTCCATTTACCGAAAAGGACGCTTACCTCCATATCTGGAAGGACACAAGGAATGTCATCGTCGGAACATCAACCAAACGAATCCTCGGAGAGAATCTTTCCCTGACCGAAAGGTAAGGCGGCAAGCACACCGAGAGTGCCAGCAGCGGCCCGCCCAGGACCCAGGCTTCATCAAGGACTCTGACAGGAAACGGTCTTCAGGCATCCGGAACAGGAGGTTCCTGGACGGTCAACGGCGGCAAGCAGGGACGTCGAGGTTCGGCATCAGCAAGGGTCCAGTCTAGGCTACACTCTCCGACCCACAGCTACGGTAACCCAACATTTTTGAGCCCCGAGCCGAACGTGGGTTCGATAGATGTTTTGAAGGGAGAGTGCCCCCCAGATCACAATTCACACCTCTTTTAAGCATTCCGGGCGGATCCAGAGCCCGGCCAATTCAAAACCACGAAGGGCTCACACCTTCCCCACTCCTCTAATCGAAATTTACTTTCATTCAAAAATCATTCATGGTGCAGCCCATCCAACGACATTTCTTTCCACGGCACGTGCATTGACAACGTGAAATTCAGCACAAGGTTGCGTCACCCAAATAGCAGAAAAAAAACGAAGACTTCTGTCTCCGCCAGTAAAACACGGGTGACCCTGAACTAACGGTCGCTATTCCTTGAGTGTGTGAAAAAATATTATTTTATGAAAGGAAAATGGCAACAATTACAGAAAAGAATTAAATACATTTAAATATGATAAAATATATACACAATGACATGAGAGTTCGGGGTCACAATTTAAATAATTATAAATATAGAAGTTTAAGAAATAAAGTAATTTTTCAATTTTACACACAAGTGACGAATTCCGTCACGACAAATGTGGCACATATTTAATAAAAGTTGTCTATAACTTTTCTGAATAAGGTACAACTTAAGACACAACTTTCAGAATTAAGTGTAACAAAGAAACCCATATTATAATATGGTTAACATATTAAATGTTTAAATATTGTGAACCTTATTGTCTGCGCTTCAAAATGATTTAATTATTTAAATGTTCGCTTAATAGAGTATTAATATGAAATTGTGATTTTATTCCCTGTGGATCAAACTACGATTAAATTATTTAATCATTATAAAACGGTTTTGAACAAATAGAAAAATATGTGGCGTTATATTTATAGAGTTATTTCCTTCTCTCATATTTAATTATTGACAGCGAAAAGATATCAATCAGCATTTTTTAAACACTTTATAATATAGTTAAAAGTGTTTATGACTTTGGTCATCCTCTCTGTCTGTCTGTCTGCTCGCACAATAACTGCCGTAAAAATGACTTTATCAAAATACAATTTTAGTATGTTGTTGAGACGGTCGGTGGGACATATGAAAAGTAAATGAATAATATCACCCAATTAGTTTTGGATTGAACCCGAGTTGCAAAAATGAAGTACATTAAAACCCTGTAGGATCTAATTTTTAAAACATTTTTAAGGGAATTTAAAATTCACAAATTATTTTGAAAATTTTAGGAAATATTCAAATTATCCCATAAAATATATAAAAAAACAAATTCAGCCAAACGTTTTTGGTAGCGTTTTAAATAAACTTAAAATAATAATTGCACCCATATTATTTGAAGAGATCAGGTGACATACTTCAAAATAAAACATGACATCTACCTTGTGTCAAAATCGTGACTTTAATTTGGCAATATTTTCGTCAATTTAGCAACATTTGAAAACTCGCCAAGTTGGCGATATTCATCTAAATTCGCCGCCAAAATTTCGCCAAGCATAGTTTATGGGGAAATAGGTTAGTCTTACGGTGGATAAAAGACTAATGGCATCAAATTACTTAGCTATTAAACAAACTCTCTTCTCCGGCCGCCCAAATTGCTACTCCCAGTTTTCGGATGAGTCGATCGGCCTGGACTTTCGACAAACTGTCTTCTAAGCCAACGGCCCTACCGTGCTGAAAACACCGGTTCTCGTTAGATCATCGAAGTCAAGCAGCACGGCCGCTGTTAGTACTTGGGTGGGTGACCATTTGGGAACACCTCGTGTTGTTGGCACATTTCGGGCCCGGTAGCTAGAAGGTTTGCGCGCTGGATTTGCACGCTGCCACAACTGCCGCCGTGTACATGCGGAGTACGATCACGTTGAACATGTGGGTCCGAAAGTCCTTCCGAGAAGTTGGTGGTCGGGGAAGGAGGATACGATCCCTGTGGATGCCTCCCCCACTGGGTTCCGGTCTAAATTGGGTGGCACTTCCCGGCCGTACAAACAGTTACCTTACACCTTTCTGGTAGGTCGGATAGTTTGACTCTCAACAACAACAAACTGTCTTCTCTCGTGAATGGAACGAGCTAGATCTACGAGAATGATGATAATAAATTTATCGCATAATATTACAAATGGAAAGTGAACAGATTTCCCAGTAGTTAATATAATTTTTTATTTCATGTGATTTTTAAAAAAGTATTTGAAAAATGTGCAATATCTCGAGAACGGTTCATACAAGCGTTATAAAGTTTATGTCAATCGTTTTCTAATTACATAAGCAATGATTATTTACTTTATTGAATATTTTAATTTTTTAATGTCATTTTTAAAATTTCATTTCAAAATTTAGGAGGATTCTGAACATTCGATTTCTTGTAAAAACATTAAGATTTCAGTATTCACTGATTGTGATTTTTGTACTGAATTTTGTTCGGATTGCCTGATTCGTCCGTGACATACTGTCTCCACAGTCTCACTGACACACACACACATCACCTCAAAAGCATTTAATTCGTGTTCAGGGATGCTTGAAACGTGCTCTCGCGTCGAAATATCGAATTCGAATTTTAGGCCCCGTCACAAGACTTTCTTTTACATTATGCTATGTATATAAGGGAAAAATATCACTGCTGCATGTATAGCATTTTAAAGATGGTTAAATAAAATTGCATTTCAGTTGGAAAGTATTTCATTATCAGTGCTTTATGCATTATTACTCTTTTTTATTATTATTTGTCAGAGACCAAGAGGTGGGAGCATGTTAAAAAATTGTACTGTCCCCCCCCCCTATTTCAAATATTTGAAATTTTCGCAAACATTCGTTTTGATCTGGAATCTAAGTCGACTCGACTAAACAATGTATTTTATTTTTTTTATTCCACCCCCTCCCCACAGACCAAATTCGTAATTTCACTATCAATTTAACTGTGTCTATTTACTATTTAAATATTTTAATATATTACTACTGTAAATAATATAAAAATACTTGTGAATTTAAGGAGTTAATTAATGTCTGTCATTTTTTTTTAAATTCAAATGAATTCGCTCTGGAAAACCTTAATTTCCAATATATAACTGAATTAAAAATATAGTCTGCACAATTTCACTCAAAAATGAAAATCGATAACATGCAAAAACAATTTCTAAAACTTCATCCATTAAACCGTTGTAATAAAGAACTAAAACAGACTTTACATTTTAATAAATATATATAATCAATCTATCACAGGTTTTGAATAATTTAAATGTTCTCATTAATGACTGTAAATGTGAACACACCTTGGTCTTACCAAGAACACAATACTTCGGTGCAGCAAACATTTTCAATTTCGAGTCGACTCACATTACAGAAAATTTAGGATGCAAAATGAATTAAAATAATAATTACATATTACTATTTATGTAATTGATTACTCACAAAATATTTTGCTACTTTTCCTCTTTCCGGAACAGTGAATAAATGAAACATAGCTCTTCAGGTAATTATTTCCAAACAGCCAATCTTTCAAATTAAGTTTATCTTAATACACGATTAAGTAACTAAAGGAAACTGCTTGGATAATGTGATTTTAACGCCAAATGTAATGATGATCAGAATTTCCATTATTTATTTCATGGCGCAAAAGAGAAACTCTTGCCACAGTATAAATTAAGTATATCTGAAATTTTCCGAAAATAAAATATCGTTATAACTATAAATAGTTCTTGGACACAAATTCAGATATACATGATAAAGGTTACGTAAAAATATTATCTATCAAATGCCTGATTTGTAGTGAAGATAACCGAATCCCAATCTTATGTAACAGAAAATAAAACAGATCAACTTTACAAGACAACTGTCTTAAAATTCGATATCGTTGCACATCAAATTTTAAGCACCCCATTTGAAAATTGGGAGGAATGATCTTTAACACTAAACGTTCCGACACTCAGTATGTAACTATTAGAACGTAACCAGTCAAATGACCGGATTTCAGATAAAAACTTATTTTCAGATAAAAACTTAGCAATATTAAACAAATGACTTTAGGATAATTGACTCCATTCGGTTCCTAAAACTCGATCTCCTTCTTCTTTTGTGCATGTTCTTATATGTTTCATAATACGGTGGTCAATTATCAACGAAAAAGCAGTTCTTCACATTAGCCTTTACCTTTTGCATATTCCGTTGAACCTGATTCCTCTCCAAAAATGTTATGAAGTGGTGTTGTAACAGATGTAGCATCTATTTGCATTTCTTCCCAAACAGTGCCATCAATCGAAATATACTGCTCATTTTTTCATTCTCATCTTCAGATTTTGAAGGCAATCTCAGTCTTTTTCGTATTATATCAACGATATTCTCCTCTTCATCGTCGGTATCTGTTGGCTCACACTCGGTGTCTAATAGATAATTTTCAAATTATATGTCTTCGCTTTCGGAAAATTAACCGTCATCAATTTCCGAAAACTCTTCAACTATGTTATTTATTTCTTCTAAGAACTTGTGTGTCTTGAATGTTTCGGCGTTTTTACAGAGTGAAGATTAGGAAAGGAGTAAGAGGCTGTTAGAGCAAAATACAAACTAACTAGTAATACTTTTGAACACTTTCCAACATAGTTGATAAATGTTTATGACTTTTGTCATTAAGACTGTCTGTCTGTCTGTTTCTCTGTCCGTTCGCAGGATAACTGCATAAAAATGACTTTATCCAAATGAAATTTTACTGCGTTTTTCAGACGGTCTGCGGAATATATGGGAATGTAATTGAATATTATTACCCAATTAGTTTTGGATTGAAAACGTGAAATACATTGAACCATTTGAGAAGTAATTTTTCAAACATTTTTTAAGCGAAATTAAAATTCTCAAATTGATTCAAAAAAATTTGAAAATATTGAAATTATCCCATAAAATAAACAAAAAAATGAGAAAAATAGGTTCGGTAGTTTTTTAAATAAAATTAAACATAATAACTACACTCATATTATATGAAGAGATCACGTGACCCATTTCAAAATAAAGTGACCCGTTTCAAAATAAACCCCGTTTCAAAATCGTGATATTTGAAGTTCTTTTAAATTTTTATTTAGTGTTGCATCCGTCCCAAAATCGCTTTCTTTTTGCGCATTTTCTATGCATCTGTATTCTGCGCCAACGCAATCACAATATTTTTTAGTTTAAATGATCAACAAACTCTGATTATTTCTACAACGAAGCCTAATTTTAACCTGTGCAGAATGTAAACAAATCGAGCTGTAAGATAAGTTGTAAAAAAACTGCTGATTTTTTAAACGCAAAATTATTTATCTCAGGTTATTTATCTCTGGAGTCTGAAATATAGGTTATATGAATGAAATATTCATTTATTGTACATAATGAAGCAGACGTTTTTATAGCATTGCCATTTTAAGTGAAGTTTGAAGCATGGAGTTAGAAAGTACGTTTACCTCCATAGTTTCAAGTTTTTAAGTAAAATGAATTATTGTAGTATATGATAATTTAAAAAATATCACCGATGAATATATCGCATGTTAGAGACGTTTAAATAAAATTGCATTGCAGTTGGAAAGTGTTTCATAATCAATGCTTTATGCATGATTGATCTTTCCTGTTTGGTTTTGTCACCTTTACTTGCAACTTGAAACTTTACGCACTTTAATAAAATTTTAATACACAATTATTTTAAAGTGGACTTACTATACAGCAGTCCTTGCAGAAACGTGCAGAGAATTGGTAAATATATGTGAAATGTGCATGTACATCATATTTTACGATCCGGTAATCTTATAAGGCAATATTTTTTTTTTCCTAGCCAAATACTTGGTCGTGGTAGGTAAAGTCAGACTATGTAACTTTATCATATAAACACAGGAAGAAAAAAAAATAATTTTCAAAAAATTGATTGCATACATTTAATAGAAAAAGTCAGGAAGTCGAGTGAGAAAAAGCGATAACATTATATGCGAATTTTCTAACCAAAAATTTACAACCGGTCATGGCACGTTTAGTGTTAAAGAGAAAAAGAAGTTTAAAGATAAATTGTAGTGCAATATTTGTACTACATGTTACACTCCCAATTACAAATGCCAAGAAAGATAATGAGCTATCTAAATGCAGCAGAGGGAACCAATTGCAACACAATCATAGAAAATCTGATGTGGGTAACACATGACTTTCCTTATATAATGTAATGAATTTACTACTTTTACAGTAAAAAAAATAGGTTTTTCTTATAGTAGATACTAATATTCTTTCCAAGATATTGAATTTTCGACAATTAGTCGTCATTTTCATTGCTTTAGCGTTACTTTTATCCATTTGGCGAAATTTTCGTTAATTTAGCAACATTTCAAAAAGTCGCCAAGTTGGCGACATTCCGCCAAATTCGTTGCCAAAATCGCGCCAAGCGTTATGGACGAAGAAATAAGTTATTCCTACAGCAGATAAATAACTATTGGTGTTCAAATACAAAAGTATTACTTAAAGTATTTTTTTTTCATGAATGGAACGAGCTAGATATACGAAAACGATGTCACCCAATTTATCGCATGGTATTACATATGAAAAGTGAACATGTTTCTCAATAGAAAATATTTTTTTTTATTTTATATGACTTTTTGATAATTTTTTAAAAAAATGTACAATATCTCGAGAACGGTTCATATTAGCGTTCTAAAATTTATGTCAATCGCTTTCTAATGAAAAATTACATAAGAAATGTCTATTTACGCAACTTTAATAGCGGTTTTAATTTTTTGGCGATTTTTTCAAAATTTCATTTGAAAATTTAGGGGGGTTCTGAGCATTCGATTGCGTATAAAAACAATAGGATTCCAGTGTTTACAGATTGGGATTTTTGTACCAAATTTCATTTGAATCGGTCCATTCGTTCGCCAGTTATCGTCTCCACAGACTCACTGATACACACACACACACACACACACACACATACTTCCACACAGACATCACTTCAAAAATGTTTGATTCTTGATCAGGGATGCTTGAAACGTGCTCTCCCGTCGAAAACTCGATTTCGAATTTTCGACCCCGTCACAATACTTTCCTTATACATTATGTATATAAGGAAAGTAATAAACAGTGGTCATCCCGTTCTGCATCAACGACAAATGGGAGGAGTGGAATGAACCAAAAGGGGGAAATAAAAAAGTGCCCCAAAGTTTTGTTCCTGAAAGTTCAGAAGACTTGAATTTTCGAACGAACTAACAACATGTCTCTTGGTTTTGTGCAAAACTATCTGCAGTGAGCACGCAAAAAGAAAGCGTGGCTCAGATATGTGATGTGCAATAGTATCTTACAGCATAGTGATTGCGCGAATAAGTGTTGAATGCAAGAGAGAAGAGGTATTTATATGTTTCACTTGTCACTAATTAGCACGGAAGGCACACATTTAACGGTTATTCTAATAATGAACAATCAGTTAGTACGAGTCTCTGTTGTAAATACGAGTTCCTGTATTTTAAACTAATAGAACTATTTTGAGTTTCGGTAGAGTAAAAGAAAGTGTCGAAATATATATGTCAATTATATTATGTGTGTAAATATGTTATTAATGAAAAATTGCCAGTGCTAGATATATTATAATAATGAATTTATGAATAGTATTACTAATAAAGACTAAAATGGATATCTATAACTTGAATATTAAATAAATTGGTCAACTTAGATAAGTGTGTTTATTTATATTTTGTGTATTTGTCTCTCCGGCTTGAAAACCAGAAGTTTACATGCTCCACCCTTAGTGAAGGCATCAAGGTAAGTCCTAAGATAGTAATTTTTGATTAAGAGAACTTTACCTTATTACATAAATTAAAAAGTTAAATATGATAAGACAAAAATATGATGTTGGGCCGCAGTTGACTATTCCTAGAGACTCATATATATTTTACATCATCTGTTACGCATTATTGAGATCTGTTATGCAAAGATCAAAAGTACATTGCGCTTTACTGAAAGAACTAGTCGAATTTGTGGCCACTAACACATTTATTACAAACATCAATTATCAAACATCACTAATCATAATACAAATACACTACACAGAAAAATACCAAGCTTGACCTCAGGGGTGTACGGTATTATTGATAGTTGTGATAATTACTATCTTCAAATGCTCATTATATAAATTCAAGTTATCCAATGAGGGAAATTTCCCAAAGCTTAAAATTACACTTAGATTTATATTAACACATGATATGTATGACATCACTATAGGAACATAAAAAATCTGATGTGGGCAGCACATGACTTTCTCTGCAGACTTATATCTACGTCCTCTTTATTTAAATTAAATTTGATTCACTTATAATTCAAAATTCAATTTTCGTTCTCATTTAGTAAACCACTTATTTACAAAGGTGGCGTAGAGAAAATACGAACAACTAAAATATCTCTA
Source organism: Amaurobius ferox (assembly GCA_951213105.1). Taxonomy (NCBI): domain Eukaryota; kingdom Metazoa; phylum Arthropoda; class Arachnida; order Araneae; family Amaurobiidae; genus Amaurobius; species Amaurobius ferox. The sequence continues at coordinate 84,670,966 of OX578137.1, forward strand.
GAACGGCTAGTAGAAGTGTAATGAGGTTGGTCTTTTTTTTTCTTCTTTAAAAATTACGTATAAAACAAGCGTTTAATGGATATATTTGAGCATACGTAGTTTCTTATTTTAGATTTTGACAATTTTTGCTGGCCATTTTGCAACAAAAAGCAGATTATTTGTTTTCGAATCGTACTAAAATCCAATCAGTACCGAGATTAACCCACAACCGACTTATCAACCGAATTTTGTGAAATTCGGTCCATTAGTGTTTTAGCTAGAGTTTATACAGGCAATTTTTGCGGGCCATTTTGCAAAAAAGGGCGGTTTCTTTCATCCCAAATTATACCCAAATATAATAAGCACCAGAGTCGTCCACAAGTGACGTACCTATCAAATTTTATGAAATTTAGTCAATTAGTTTTTAGTTAGAGTGGATACAAAATCTGCGCAGATAGACACTCAGACAGACACTCAAACATACACACACACAGACGTCACGATAAAAATAGTTTTTTCGTATTCTAGAGGTCTCAAAATGTGTAGATCCGTCGAAAACTCGAGTTGCGATTTTCGGCATGATTCCAATACTTTCCCTATACATTACCATGTATTGCAATGAAAGTAAAAATCTGATGTGGACAGCACATGACTTTCCCTGCAGACTGAAATTCATATTTTCCTTATTTCCTTAATAATTCATTAGATTGAGTTTTTAATTACACCACATAACACTAAATTTCATTTTTAATTCAATTTTTGTTTATATTTGGTAATTGGACATTTTTCCGATAGCGGCGTAACAAAAATGCAAGAAATCTCAAATATCTTGAGAAGTATAATGGAGTGTATTATATTCTTTTCCTCGTCAAAAATTGCGTATAAAACAAAAATTTAATTGATATATTTTAGCATATGTAATCTTTTTTTTTTTTTTTTAGATTTTTGCGAGCCATTTCGTAAAAAAAGGCAGGTTGTTATTTTCCGAATCATACCAAATTCTAATCAGCACCAGAGTGTCCAACAAGTAACTTATCTACCAAATATTGTGAAATTTGACCAATTAGTATTTTAGCTAGGGTGGATACGTGACATTTTTGAGTACCATTTTGTTAAAAAGGACGGGTTTTTATTTTCCGAATCGTACCAAATACTAATCAGCACCAAAGTATCGAAAAAGTAACTTATCAACTTATCTACCAAATTTTTTGAAATTTGTAAATTAGTATTTTAGCTAGCCAACCCGGGGCATGAAAAGTATTTGCATTGCGTGCAGATAAATGTTGCAAATAAATGTTATGCTTCATAACAAATTAAAACGTAGCAGTTTTCTTAATCTCTTTTCTGTTTCAAAAATGTATAAAGATACATTGAAATCAAGTGACAAATTACATTCTAATATGACATCATGGCATAAAATGGCATTACATTTAAGGCATTTCCAAACTCTAAATTTATTGGCATTTATGCTACATGCATCCTATTGTATAAAAGTGATTTTTTATATTGAAAGGAAAATTTGAAAAGACAGCACACTTATTTCTTCTTCTGCACAGAATCATCAGAGTACGGGAATACAATGCAATTTAAATTGACATTTTGACACAGAATCAGAAACGCTTACTGTATCTTAAAATTTTACCAACTCTTTTGCTTCAGTATTTTTCAACTTTATTGAATCATGAAAACAAATCGTTCCAATGTTTAACTAAATAAAAAGGATAGAACATTTACAATGTTTTGCTTTTCTCACTGAATATGTACAGATAAAGTTTTATACTTCATTTCATGCGAAAAAAAATTATTCCCTTGCATTATGGTGATATGTTACCATTAATAAGACATTTTGACATCCTCCTAATATATTATATTTAAATTGGATTTCCTAATATATTATATTTAAATTGGATTTTTATAAAATGTTCACATAAACTTGTATTTTTATCCACATTTATAACGCTTCTATTGGAGCATATATATATATTTGTCGAGTTTAATTTTTGAACCCTAAAATTTCCATGTTCCACTAATTGTAGTGACATAAACTCTGGTATTCAGTTATCTTGTGTGGTATATTTTAATTCTTTGGCTTTTGAGCCTTATCTGTCCAGTTCGTCCAGGGCCCGACCAGGAACATACGCGTTTTTAGGGGAATAACTCGGGAACCGTAGAAGCTAGAAAATTACAAATTGGTGTATTGTTTCTTTTCGGGATATAATTTAATTATTTTGATTTTGAACTGTAACGATTCAACTCATCTTGGATCCACTATAGGAAGAAATGAGATTTTAGAGAATAAGTCAGAAATCGGGGCAGCAAAAATTCTCAAATATGGCATATTATTCTTCTTCGTGCCAGATCGTCCAACCTACCCAAAAGTGTAACGTATCTCTTTGGGCGGCCGGGAAGTGCTGCTCAATGTAGTACGAAACACGGTGGGGGCGGCATCCACAAGGACCGTATCTTCTTTCCCCTACCACCAGCCTCTCAGGATGACTTACGGACCCACATATTTAAAGTGTCCGTACAACGCGTGAACACGATATCGGAGAGTCTTAGTTAATATTTTTATATTATTATTTATTTATATATTGCTTATTTTCTATTATGTTTCATTGTTCTTAGCTCAATTAGTCTTAAATTTCAAATTTTATTAATTATTTGTTTTATTTATTTTAATTTTATTCTGCTCTTTGCATAAACTAGATCCCCTAAACTGTTGGATATGTTGTTCGTGAGAAATGCTTCCCCAGTTCGATTGGACGATTTGTACAATTTACAATGCTTTATTTTATATCATTGTTGTTATTGTTATTATGTTTTATTTTTATTTCTGTGTTATATTATTTTTTTTGTTTTATTATGTTTCATTGTTATTTCAATGTTTTTTCCGGCCGTCTGTTGTAACTGTACTACACCCTTTTGGTGGCCTGGACGACCTGGACAATAGAAAATAATTAAAAAAAAAACGCGTGAAGACGGAGGCAGTTTGGGTACAATCGAGAATCGAACTTGGATCATCCGAGTGCAATCCCCGAGCACTAACCACTGGGCTACCCCACCCCTAAATATGGCATAATTATTGCATTGGGATGTATAATTAAATGATATGGATTTATAACATTACAGGTCCAGTCTGTTCTGAATCCGTCCTAGGAACGTACACTCTTTTGGTTATAACTCGAACAGCTAAGAAGCTAGAGAGCTCACATCTGGTAAATCTGTGATGGTGGAAAATAAAATTAATAATTGAAGTTAATTAAACCCCATTGCGTTGATACTTGAAATGCCGTAATAATACAAAATTCAATTGTTAGTACGAGTTCCTGGAATGGCATATATTAACAGAATACTACTCACAATTAAATGCACACATTTTAACTTTAAAATAACATTATTTATTAAGAACATTTATTCATTACTAAATTAATTGCAACAATTGCAGCATATAATTAAGGAGGAGATTGGACATGTGAAGCCAGGTAAGTTATTAATACAAAAATGGTTATGACATTTTACCATATTTGATAGGTACATACCTCCAATTGTGTCTTTGGACACTGACACCAGCTTGTAACTTCATGAATATTTCAATGGGTGGCTTAGCTGTTTCACCATTTTTATGCATCTCGCACTACATTACTCTAAATGGTCTCCGTTTCACATCTGCATCTGTTCTTTCAATGATCTCCGTTTCACATCTCTTACTGATCTCATCTCAATCCGTTCTATTTTTCTGGCTCATATCTGAATCTGTTCTCATATCTGCTTCACATGTTCTTTGTTCACATGTTCTCTGTTCTGTTACTCTATATGAGTCTGTAGAACCTTCTCTCGACAAATGTACAATAATTTAGGATTATAAGGCATGTAACCGGATTTATTAAATGTATGTCACATCATAGTAAATTTAATTACATACATATTATGACAACTTTACGTATTAAATAATGTATTTACCTTTACGTATTAAATAAACAACTTTACGTATTAAATAATGTATTCCTTATTATAAAATAATTCGGCATATTCAGTAACCTGACACTATCCAATTTTTAATAATTCCGGATTGCTGAGATTGTACTGAGTATCTCATTCTGACAAAAAATGAAGCTATGTTTTAATCGTATAAATTCAAATTACCACTTACACCTTTACAATTATAATAATAAAAGGGCGCTTTTAGAAATTATTTTTAGTACCGCAATTATCTCGAAAAAATGGCTACATCCATGCAATGATTTTTGCATGAATATAGCCAATAATTTAGTTTACACAGGTTAATATTTTTCAAAATCCTTAAAATATTTTTTTTCGAAATCAATATTATTATCTTAAAAGCTATTTTCTCATTTAAAATAACTATTACATAAAAGCATGTCACTGGGAGGTTTACTTCAAAATTACAAATTAAAGACTCTAAGGAGTTTGATTCTTTAGTATATGTTCATTTGCTGTACATTGGCGATATAAAATTGTATAGAGAAATATTATTTTAGATACCACAGTTTTCTGCTGTCACGTAGTAAGCTTGACATTTCGTGTTATCTCAATATTCTTCGGTTAACCAGAAATTAAAATTTAACTTCTCTCTCTGGGGCTAGGTACAAGTCATAATTTGTGAAAAGCTTTTTGTTTTATCTTGTATTTTATGTTTTAACTTTTTGTAGATCTTTGCTTATATAAAAATTAACTCATTATATATCGTTTAAACGGTTAGTTTAGTTTAAAAAATAAACAATAATTTTTCATCGTTAATTAAGCATTAACTAGAACGAAGTATACGACGGTGCCGTGGTGCTAAATAAGCGTTTACTACTTATAATTTTAAATACGCCAGCTTTTTAAATAATACATTTGAACACAATTTAAAATGACTACGATACGGAAATTGCACACTCCAATTCGCACGCACTCTCTGCAAAAGCAAAAGAATAAATAAAAAAATAAATGGAATGATGAGTACCTAGCACATACTACTATGCATCCCTACTATGCATAGTAGTCCCTACTATGATAGCCCCGCCCCTACTATGCATCCATCATGCGCAGATTATTCCAATCTTAGTTAATAAATAAATATTATAAATAAATATAAAAGAATTATATTGCAGATTTAGTTCAAACGTGCTTGGAATGGAATTGTTGGAATCTCTGGAATGATGTCAAGATGAAAACAACTTTAAGGAACCGATTAGTGTGAAAATGCTGAAACCAAAAATAGCTAACTATTCGAATTAAAGGTGTGAGTGGTTCTAGAGAAAAGAAATGTATAATAATGCATTTTAACTAATCATACTAGGTAGCATGAAGTCACCTTTATTTACATTCATATTTTACAGAATATAATTAAATCCAACTTTTAAAATATTTTCAAATTAAATTCAACAATAGCTTTTATATAGAAATATTTATGCAGTTTCATTGCAAATGCTCATTGCATTTATTCTCCTTTTGGGACTTGGCACATCTTACGATATTTATATATTCTTATTTTTAATTTACCATTTCACCAGAATTGTACTGCAGTATGTTTTCAAATGATATTTCTTACAATCTGTTAAAATTCTAAACAGGAAATGGGGTTATCTTATATATAAAGAAACAACAGAATTAATATTTTTTTTTTTACTTTCATAGTTTAAGATAAAATCGCGTTTTTTTAAAGATTATCTTTAGCTAATCACACTAAGTAACATGAAATCACATTTTCTTTTCAATGCAATCACAGAAGTATAATTAAATCATAGCTTTTAAGAAGCAGATTTTATAAGAATGAGGCAGAAATGGGGGTGTCATTATACACACCATTTTTGATTTTGCTGAAATTTTTATGGTGGTTTCTTTTAATGATTTTAAAAGACATGGAATTTTTTTTTTCCCAGAAAAATTTTTGTGACCCACAAAAATTCCTAAAGCCGGTCGCGACCCACTATTTTTCTCAAATCGACATCTCTGTCTATTCTATTATCTCTGTGCATTGAGCTACAACCAAAGTAATTCTTGTGATTACAACATGACCTTTAGTACCTAAATTGAATATTTTTGTAAATTTCATGGCTGACCTTCAGTGCAGCCTAGCAGGGTTGGCCAAACTTTCTACATAACGCCGAGATACATATTCCAGTGTTGTGATGCACCGGTGTACCAAATTTCGTGGTCACACGAAGGTCAAATTTCTTGCAATAGACCGCAGAGAGGAAACCCACACACTCAGACAGACAGGCATATTCCTTTATTATATAAGATATGATATATTGGATGAATTCGATTTTTATTTCAAAATATTTAGAAACGTTTCAGAAAATTAAAACATATTTTCCAACGTTATATTCTGATCATTTCAATTAATCAATGTGGGATTATACGAATATATTATGACAATAATGGTATCTAGGTAAACTCAAATGTATTACAAAATTTTCTTTAGATAATTCTTTAAACATTTATAACGACGCATTAAAATGCATGAATATAAAAGGAAAATAAATCTAAACTGACATTCTGACAGCAAATCACGTTAATACATTGTATTTTAGATTCCTCATTCATTTCTTCCTTCAGCATTTATGCCACTTTATATTTCATTGCAGAAATAAAAACGCGTTAGTTTTTAAAATCGCTTGAAAAGACAGCACATTCGAAATGGAAATATAGTATAGAAATTTTCACTGGGTGAGATAAGAAAAGCGAAGAAAGAAATACTTTTTGGTTATCTTTGTAGAATCGAATGTGAAGACAGTTATTTTACCATCACAATAGCTTTTTGACACTTTTCCTGAATACAGTAATCTTGATTTAAGACATACTTTTCTACCGAAAATGAAATTTATAAAATGTAATGTGGTATTGCATTTTAATAAATATTCCTAAATCGATTTAGTAGAATTTATTTATGGAGAGAAAATAAAAGTTTTTCTAAAATCATTTTAAAAATGTATTTTCGCGCTATTTTCGTATTTGAAACAAGAAAAAAAAGTCATCTGTGTTAGATAAGGAACTGTAATTCTGGCCTATATAATATAGCATAATTTTAGCTCACAGAAGAAAATCGCCAAGACATCAGCTTAACAACAGTGAAGCTTCTCTTCTTAAAAGTTTTTCTGAAAGCTATATATAGTCTCACATTATTTTAGCTGTCAAAAGACAAGCTGAGAAGTGTCAACTAGAAGTCTGACTGACGAAGTGATTTTCTTTTCTAGCAGCAGCACTTGATACGAATCATTCACTGGTGTACAAATACACAACACCAATAATACAGTAGAAAAACTGTTACAAGAAACAAGAAGCATGAACAAGAAACAGAAACAACAATAAAACAAACATAGGAAATATATGAACGGTAGCCAAAAACATAAATCCAAAAAAGTCAGACATGTTGAAATGCCTGCATTCTCTCCCTTGCGCGCCAATACCTCATGTACATGTCACCAGATAGTGCTGTGCAGTTCATTTATTAAGCGTAGACTTCCAAATCTGATTTTCGATTAGCCTCGACTGTACAAATTTGAAATTATTTTTCATAGTATATTTAACGATTCTTGTCATAGTTGTATAAGGGATTGAGCTATTTGGGGATTGAATAATTCGTATTCCTTCCTTCGCCAGCAAATCAGCCCTATCATTACCAAAAATTTCACAATGAGAAGGGATCCACTGTAGCACAGTGACCTTTAGTTTTATTTTCAAAATGTTCAAATTCAGAATGCAGTCTCTAACTCTTGAAGAATCCACGCAATTGAAATTGGTAACCGCTTGAATTGCAGTCTTTGAGTCGGACAAAATTACTGCATTAATAAAAACCTCTGTTCTCAACAGCAGATGTTGCGTGGCTATTCTGATTGCCTCAACCTCACCTTCGAAGGAAGATGCATGTGGATTAAAAGACACACGACTTGAAAACATATCCGAGAAAACACCGGTCCCAACGTTCTCTCCATGTGCCATTTGGGAGCCATCGGTATAAATATGTGTCCAGTCCGTCAAAGGGTAAAAAAGTGAGATGGTTTCCAAGGCCATTGCTCTCAGAACAACATATCTTGTGCTTTTCTTTTGTACTCGAAGTGAATTTAATATGTATTCGACTAAAATGAAATAATAACACGAGTATCATCGGTACCCCGGCTATCTATGCACTGCAAAGAGCTTCCCATATTAGCTACAAATGATAAACGAAATCGGCTTTTACGAGTGTATAAGGGTAAGTGAGCAAATTGAATATTGGCATTAACCACTTAACGAATTTGAACGTCATATTATGGTATTCTGCTGTGAACGTGGTTTTGACTATAACGTAATATTACGGGGAGCAGCAAAAACATTTTACTCTGAAAGTTTGGTAGTAATATGTCATGTGCTTTATTTCAATTGGCTGTTTTTTGCAATTCACAGATTTGGATACACCCATTTTGTATTTATTTGTTGTTTTGATATAATGACACACCTTTAACATTTTTCCTAGTACAGTCCAATCATGATGTAGGGGGTGTACTTCGAGCGATTCGAAAGTCGAAAAGAAACTATATTTCGCGATTTCGATTAGAACTATCAGTTACTTCAAATTCTCTGTTCTTTGCGAGTTTCTAGTGCAAGATTTATAATGAATTACGATAGTGACGAAGAAAGTTTAATAGATCTTGATGATTGTGACGTGCATTTGAGCTTTTCGGAAGATAACAGCACCGATTCCAGCTATTCTGAAAGCCTTTCAGAGAATTAATCAGGTGACGAGGCAGATCTACGAAGTTGTCGTGTTTGGTATGTTGCTAATACCATGTTGCTAATCCCTTTTAAATGGTTTCTTCATTTCTGAGAGGGATACATCTTTGAAGAGGGATTAGACACATGAAGTGTGGAGTTTATTTATTTTTCCGCACATGAGGGCGACTAATACCACTGACCCTTTGAGTTCTTTTGTTACTCACATCAGAAATTATACTATTTGATGCTTACATTACAGCAGACCAATAACGGGTCAGCAGTGGCGGCAGTATTTGGTCAAACTCACAACCAATATCCATGTTCGCTTTCATGCGCTTTGATGTCCAGGGTCCTAAAGGTACATGGACGGATCTTTTGCACTGACCATTTTCAACGTTATATTCGAATGTTACACTTCAATATGACGACAAATTATTAGTCGCCAATGCATGAAAGTGTAAGTACAGCTGCCTTGTAGGATACAAAAGCAATTTTCTCGTTTAGAACGTAATTTAACAGGGATATTTTTACGAGTTGATGCTTACAACTGAACAGGAGATTGAACTCGTAAAGAATTATTTCTTTTTTCGAAGCACAAAAAAAATGTAATAACGTAATGTTAGTGTTATATATATTGACAATTACACAATTTAGGCATCATTTCACTAACACAATATTGAGTCTACTAATTTTTACTTTCCTTGCAATACATGGTAATGTATAGGGAAAGTATTGGAATCATGTCGAAAATCGCAACTCGAGTTTTCGACGGATCTACACGTTTCGAGACCTCTAGAATACGAAACAACCATTTTTAGCGTGATGTCTGTGTGTCTGTCTGTCTGTGCAGATATTGTATCCACTCTAACTAAAACACTAATAGACCGAATTTCATAAAATTTGGTAGGTAAGTCAATTGCGGTCGAATCTGGTGCTGATTAGTTTTGGGTAGGATTTGCGATAAAAGAACCCCCCTTTTTTTGCGAAATGGCCCGCTAAAGCCTCTATCTACTCTAGCTGAAAAACTAATGGACCAAATTTCACAAAATTCGGTACATAAGTCGCTTGTGAATTTTTCTGGTGCTGATTAGATTTTGGAACGCTTCGGAAAAAAATAAGTCTTTTCGTCTGAATCTAAAATAAAAACTACGCATACTTAAATATATCCATTAAATGCTTGTTTTATACGTAATTTTTAATGAAGAAAATAATAATACCAACCCCATTACATTAGGACTAGCCGTTCTCGAGATATTTTAGTTCTTTCGTATTTTCTCTAATCCACCTTTGAAGATAAGTCCAGTTACCAAACGAGAACGAATATTGAATTAAAAGTGAATTAAATTTAATTAAAATAAAGAGAACGCGGATAAAAGTCTGTAGGGAAAGTCATGTGCTGCCCACATTAGGTTTTTACTTTCCCTGCAATACATGGTAATGTACAGTGAAAGTATTGGAATCATGTCGAAAATCGCAACTCAAGTTTTTGACGGATCTACGCGTTTCGAGACCTCTAGAAAACGAAAAAAATATGTTTTGCGAGATGTCTGTCTGTGCGTCTGTGCAATAAATAGAGCTTAGATGATGATTGATATGGATCGGTTTCAAATCCCACTGAGGGTAGTGGGGTTCCATTAAAGATTCATAGTTCCGGTTCTCGGGTTTACGGTTCACTTTCATCTCTTCCGATAATTTGTATTATTATTATAAAATAAGTGTACAAAATAATAGTAACGCTCAATGAGTTAAAATGCTTAATAGTTCCATCGAAAAAGATTAAAAATCATTTACCATCATATTGAGACTCCATTTCAATTTTCTTATAATTGCTTTAGAGTACGCTATATTCAGTAAATTGTTAACTATTCTTTTGAACGAGAGAAAATTACATGTTTTTTACTTACCTTATATACATAATATATAAGGAAAGTATTGTGACGGGGTCGAAAATTCGAATTCGAGTTTTCGACGGGAAAGCACGTTTCAAGCATCCCTGATCACGAATCGAACATTTTTAAGGTGATGTCTGTGTATGTGTGTGTGTGTGTGTGTGTGTGCGTGTGTGTGTGTGTATGAAAGTATGTGTGTGTGTGTCAGTGAGTCTGTGGAGACGATATCTCACGAACTAATGGAGTGACTCGAATGAAATTTGGTACAAAAATCACAATCCGTGAATACTGGAAGTCTATTGTTTTAAAACACAATTGTGTAATCAGAATTCCCATATATTTTCGAGTGAAATTTTGAAAAAATCATCAAAAATCAAGACCTTTAATAAAGTTACGCAAATAGATATTTCATCTGCAGTTTTTTACTTTGAAAATGATTGACATAAACTTTAGAACGCTAGCATAAATCGTTCTCGATATATTGCACATTTTTCAAATAAATTTATCAAAAAATCCCATAAATTAAAACAAAACATTAACTGTTGAAAAATATGTTTATTTTTCATATGTAATATCAAGCGACAAATTTGGTGACGTCATTCTCATGGATCTAACTCGTTCCATTCACGAGAAAAGATACTTTGTCTAATAATTTTCTATTTGAACGCCAATACTCATTTATCAGCTGTAAGAATAACTTAGTTCTCTGTCCATAACGTTTCGCGAGATTTGGCGACGAATTTAGCGGAATGCCACCAACTAGGCGACATTTTTAAATGTTGCCAAATTAACGAAAATCTCGCCAAATGTATAAAAATAACGCTAAATCAATGAAAATGACGACTAATTGAAGAAAATTCAATATCTTGAAAATAATATAAATATCTACTATAAGAATACTAACATTATTTTTAACTGTAAAAGTAGTAATTTCATTGCATTATATAAAGTCATGTGTTATCCACATCAGATTTCTTTATCGATATGATGCTTGAACCCAGCATTTGAAACGAATTCGCATAATATTGATTTTAACTTCATGCTAATAAATGTAAATTATGTTTCACAAAATAAATTAAAAGTTTTTCTTAAAATTATCTTCAATTATTCGAAATCTATTTCTAAATCATTACAGCCTCTCTTTTATGGTAGCCGTGGGACTTATTTCAATCAGAAGTAATCATAAAGCAAATAATTTCATGAATATGTAATTAAGATATATTAATAATAAATTTGCTTCATCGTATCCTGGGAATTTCTTTTATGATGATCAACAAATCCTGTAATTACGAAAACGAACTAAGTTTTTATTTTAAATATTATTCTACATTATTGTTCAATGTATATTAATAAAAAAAAGTAAAACTTCAATCAAGGCTAATATTTTTTGTAAAGATTCTGCATTTGCATTTATTTGTATTTAGAAACTGTTAATTACATTCATTTTCTTGAACTTCTAGCGTTTTTGGTATAGTAAGTTGTGGGAGCGTTTATCTATGTATATATTTGGAAACATTTGTATATATGTTTGTGTGCATGTCTGTTTCTTACATATGTAAATTAAAAATATTCTATTAGATGGAGCGTGAATTAGTATGGAATATTTGTTTAATCTGTAAAACTTCAATCAAGGCTAATATTTTTTGTAAAAATTCTGCATTTGCATTTATTTGTATTTAGAAACTGATTATTACATTAATTTTCTTCATTTTCTTGAACTTCTAACATTTTTGGTATAGTAAGCTGTGGGAGCGTTTATCTATGTATATATTTGAAAACATTTGTATATATGTTTGTGTGCATGTCTGTTTCTTACATATGTAAATTAAAAATATTCAATTAGATGGAAAGTGAATTAGTATAGAATATTTGTTTAATCTGTAATAGTACAAAATAATGGTAACTTTAAAACAACCGTATATTTATGCTATATACTAAATTAAGTTCTTTATGTATATACATATCGTCTATGACGGAAAATCGAACCGTCAGACTTTAAAACAGAACCGTGCTGAAATTTCCTATGGAAGTACTTCAAGTCCACGGACAATCCCTATAGGCGAGATTTTCTTTAAAATCGAATTAATTTTATTGTTAATTTATGTTGACTCAAGATGCTGAGCGATTATCACATAGATTGCTTTCCTAGCAAGCAAAAATTTTATCACACATTTATCACAGTTACAGGGAGATCACAAAAATAGTATCACAGTAACTTACATATGAAAATTAATAAGATTCTAACAGGTGGGACGACTTGGCGTATGGTACCATCACTGAAAACATTGAAAAGCGTTCTTTTCAACAATCTATGAAACAAATCCGTTGAATACTTCCTTAATATGTACATATTTTTGCTTCCCCTGCAACATAGGGTAATGTATAGGGAAAGTATTGGAAAAATGTCGAAAATTACAACTCGAGTTTTTGACGGATCTACGCGTTTCGAGACCTCTAGAATAAGAAAAAACTATTTTCAGCGTAACGTCTATGTGTGTGTCTGTCTGTGCGTCTGTATGTCTGTCTGTGCAATGTATGTATCTACTCTAACTCGAAAGCTAATTAATCAAATTTCATAAAATTTGGTAGATAAGTCACTTGGGTATGACGCTGGTTCTGATTAGTTTTTAGTACGATTCGGAAAAAGTAACCTGCCTTTTTTTGTGAAACGGCCCACAAAAATATCCTGTATCCACTCTAACTGAAATACTGATTGACCAAATTTAAAAAAAATGGTGGATAAGTTACTTATGGTATACTCTGGTACTGATTAGATTTTAATGCGATTCGAAAAAGAAGAATTTGCCTTTTTTGATGAAATGTCCCGCAAAAATCTAAAAAAAAAGAATACATATGTTCAAATGTATCAATTAAGTAGTTGTTTTATACGTAATTTTTGACGAGGAAAAGAATAAGAACAACTTTATTACTGTAGAACAACCCGTTCTCGAGATATTTAAGATTTTTTGCATTTTTGTTATGCTGCCTTTGGAAAATATCCAATTACCAAATAAAAACAGAAATTGAATTAAAAATGTAAATTTAGTGTTATTTTGTGCAATTAAACGCAATTTAACGAATTATTAAAGAAGTAAAGAAGAAAGGTATTTGCGTCTGCAGAGAAAGTCATATGCTGCCCACATCAGACATTTACTTTCCCTGGTAACATATAGGGAAAGTATTGGAATCATGTCGAAAATCGCAACTGGAGTTTTCGGCGGATCTGCACGATTTGGGACCTCTGGAACACGAAAACACTATTTTAGCGTGACGTCTGTATTGTGTGTCGGTCTGTGCATTGTACATAACCACTCTAACTAAAAAACTAATGGACTGAATTTCATAATATTTGGTAGCTAAGTCACTTGTATGTGACCCTGGTGCAGATTGGTATTTTGGTAAGATTCGAATAAAAGAACCCGCCTTTTATGCAAAATGGTTTGCTAAAATTGCTTGTATCCACTCTAGCTGAAAAACAAATAGATAATGTTTTGCAAAATTTGTTAAATAAGTTACTTATGGGCAACCTTGGTGCTGATTAGATTTTGGTACATTTTGGGAAAATAAACCTGTCGTTTTTGCGAAATGCACCGCAAAATATGTCTTTATCTACTCTAGCTAAAAAACTAATCTACCAAATTTCACAAAATTTGCTTTATACGTCACTTGTGGGTTAACCTGGTGCTGATTAGATTTTGATATAATTCAGAAAAAAGTAATCTGCCTGTTTTTACTTCTGTCTACCTAACGGTCTATCTGTGTGTCTGTCTGTGCAATGCATGTATCCATTCAAACTCAAAAAGTAATGGATCGAATTTCAAAAAAATTGGTAGCTACGTCCCTTGTAGGTGACCATGGTGCTGATTAGATTTTGGTACAATTATAGATAAAAAATCCTGCGTTGCTTTGCGAAATGGCCTGCAAAAATTGCTTGTATCCACTGTAACTGAAAAACTAATTGACCAAATTTCACAAAATTTGGTAGATAAATAACTTGTTGTTGACCCTGGTGCTGATTAGATTTTGGTACGATTCAGGATAAATAAACCTACCTTTTTTGCGAAATGGTCCGCAAAATTGTATGAATCGGGGTATTGTATGTATCGGGTAGAATTTCGGCTTATTTTGGGGTAAATACGGTAGACACACACACATACACACACACACACATATATATATATAATTCTTGTTAAAATAGCTCCCTCATCAACTGATATATATTTCGATTTTTATCCCCCAAATTTATCATATGCCAAATGATAGCAACTTCTCATCATGTGTTAACTTCTTAGATTTGCCTCTCTCTCTTGATAACGATTTTTTGTTTTCGTCAAACATATTTGAGAAAAAAAAGTGTGCTCCATTTAAAATTCACAAGATTATCGATTTCAATTCCTGTATGAGTAAACAGGTATACAAAAATATTTTAATAAATCAATTTCATAGGATCTTTAGGTTATGTGAAAATGCACAATTTAATAACCATCTAGCAGATTTATTACAATACTGTATGGCTGAAACCTATCCAGAAAATTTTGTTAAATATCACTACAGAAATTTTAAATTCAATTTTTAATCAGTCATTTATTGTTTTGGTTAAATTTAAAAATGCCATAATACATTTCCTATTAAAATATTCTGGAAGGGATCTTATATTAATTTTTGTGATAAGTTTTCGATACATATTATTTAACAATTATATATTATTTATTATTTAGTAAAATATTTAATCATACAGGGTGTCCACAAATGGTTTCCAACATTACGAAAATGCATTACAATGAAACTATTACAGTTACAGTTGTATGGTTTGTGGCAAAAGTTGAATAAACTCATACATTTTTTTTACTTCTTTGTTCTAGCTAATGGCTTAATGTAGGAGACGCTACAATCGCAATACAGAAAATGGCGTCATTGCCTGAGACGGGACAATGTGTTTAGTGGTATCATGGTTTTTGGTATGTGGCCCAAAATTGAATGTCTGGTCCGGTTTAATGCAAAATCATTGGTTCCTTTGTCTTTTCAGAGCGTACAATAACAGCTAACATTTATCTGGATGTGCTGCAACATTTTGTAGCACCTCAACTGAATGACTTGCAAAGTATGGTGATTTACCAGAAAGATGGTACACCACCACATTGGCCGGCCATCCATTTAGCTACTGCATGTCTTAGGACGAGTTGGGCGGTCTGGGCTTTCGACCGCCACATTGGGGATTATTCGTACGAAAGTTCCTGGACGAGACATTACCTGGCCGGTGGATTGGGCGTGGCGGTCCGACATCCTGGCCACCACGATCACCGGACATACCCCCCCTACACTTTTTCTTGTGGGTTTATGTCAAGGACATAGTGTATGCAACACATGTACCTGATGTGGATACATTGGGAAGAAAGATAACTGACGCTGTTGCTGGTGTCACCCAAGACATGTTCAAAATACATGGTGAGAACTTTAATATCTTTTGGACATTCTGAGGGTGACAAACGGCGCACATGTAGACGTTTATTTACAATGTAACAGAAATATGATTTTGTCTTTCTTTTGCCACAAACCATAAAACCGTAACTGTAACAGTTTCATTGTAATGGATTTTTGTAATGTTGAAACCCATTTGTGGACACCCTGTATATTTCCTCATATCTTTATATATTTATTTCTTGGAGTTGATCTTTTCCGATTTATATATATTTTAAGTCTTCTTCGAGAGTATTCACTAAAATTCACAACCGATGGCGCAATCTATCGAGATAGATTGGCGATTTCTATTGAGATAGATTCCCGTGTTAGATCACCGACATTTTAGGCGTCAAGAAGGGTGGAGATAGGTATGTTTATTATTTCTATTTACATCCTAGTTGATTGGTTGGTAAATAACTGTGATATCTGGTATTTGTCTTGTTATTTTCTTCTTTCCATTTGTCTCTTATTATTTCCTGTTTTGTTTCTGTCTGGTAATGTGTCGGATCTTTTAGCGATGTTTCAACCACGTGGTTGCATTGGTGTGCGAAACACATTTGGAACCTCCGTGGATGTAATGATCCTTGAAAAGCAACATCTACGGAGGTTCTATTCAATCCAAATTTTTATATATTCAATATACATCTTATCTTTACAGATTTTTCTTTTTGGTATTTTAATATTTTGAGCCTCCGGCTTTTGACAATCCTTTGACGCTCGTGCTTGTTTTGTGTATATAGCACTATTGAATGTTGAATTGTTCCTATGTATTATTAACTTATAGTTTAAAATTTAGATCAAATTAAATTCTCAGGTATTTTAGGTTTCCTGTTGTTGGATATCTAATTAAACACAATCCTTTACATAGTTAACATCCTTAATGTTATTGAACCAGGGTATTCCAATGTTCATGTTTGGAATTGGCCTTAATATATAATTATTAACACTTTAAAGCATAGTTGAAAAGTGTTTATGACTTTATTCATTCTGTCTATCTGTCCGTTAGCACGATAACTGTCGTAAAAATAACTTTATCAAAATCAAATTTAGTTTGTTGTTCAGACGGCCTGTGGATCCTATGGGAATATAAATGAATAATATTACCCAATTAGTTTTGGATTAAACCCGGGTTGAAATAATGAAACACATTGAACCCTATGGGATCTAAATTTTTCACACATTTTTAAACGGATTTAAAATTCAAAAGCTGCTTCTAAAGTTTTAGGAAATATTAAAATTATTCCATAAAACATATAAAAAAATTTCAGCAAAATATATTCAATAGTTGTTTAAATAAAAATTAAATAGTAATTACACCTTTTATATGAAGAGATCACGTGACCCATCAAAATAAAATATGGCATTCATCTAGTATCAAAATCGTGATTTTTGAAGTTATTTTTAATTCATATTTAGTGTTGTATCCGTCCTGAAACCGCTTTATTTTTGCTTAAATTATGTGTATCTACATACTGAAACAACGCAATTGCAATATATTTGAGTTTATATGATAATCTAACTTTCATTATTTCTACAACGAAGTCTAATTTTCACTTATGGAAAATGTAAATACCAAAATATTTAGAATGAGTTGTATAAGAATTGCTGTATTTCTTTGACGCAAAATTATTTAGCTCATGGAGTCTGCGCTGATATTATTGTAATATTCATTTATTTTACACAGAGAAACAGACGATTTTTTCGACGAAGTTTTAAGCATAGAGTTCAATTACTTGTACATCCATGGTCTTAAGCTTTTTTTAATAAAATAAATTATTATATTATTGTGATAAATGAAATGAATTGAAAAAAAAGTTTATTAATGAAATGCTGCTTTTATAAAGAGAGACAGGCGTGTTATATTTCGATGACGTCATTTAAATAAATTGCATTTGTTTTCGATGATGATTTCAAATATAATAAATTACTGTAGTATTATGATAATTTTTAAAATATTAACCAGGAATGTATCGTATTTTAGAGACGTTTAAACCAGTCAATTTATATTTCAATGTCGCCATTTGAATAAAGTTCATTTTTTTCGATGAAATTTGAAGTTTTCAAATATAATAAATTAATGTAGTATTGTGATAATTTTAAAAATGTTAACGAGGAATGTATCGCATTTTGGAGATGTTTAATTAAATATTGCATTGAAGTTGGAAAGTGTTTCATAATCAATGCTTTATGCATGGTTGATCTTTCTTGATATATATATATATCGGTATATATATATATATATATATATATATATATATATATATATATATATATATATTAGAAAAATGTAATAATAATCTATTCAAGTAATCGCAAAATATTAACATCACCATAGAAGCAAAACCACGACAAGATTAAAAGTATTAGACATTATAATAAGAAAAGATTGGAATAATAATTGAGTTATAAGTTGATATAGTTGATATAAAACTTGAAACCAATTCAGCGCATATGCAGCAAACATTAGTGTAATTCAGTTCTTACTAATTAAAAAAGGATATTACTACAGAAAATTCGTAAGCAACATGACAGAAAACAAGAAAGTTCAATCATGCATAAAGCATTGATTATGAAACACTTTCCAAATTCAATGCAAGTTCATTTAAACATCTGTAAAATGCGATGCATTCCTCGGTAATATTTTAAAAATTATAACAATACTGCATTCATTTATTATATTTGAAAACTTCAAACTTCATGGAAAATAATGAACTTCATTCAAATGAAGTCGATTAAACATAAATCGCCTAGCTCCTCGGTAAAGTTTTTAACATTATCACAATACTATAATAATTTATTATATTTGAAAACTTCATCAAAATCAACTGGAATTTATTCAAATGACGCCATCGAAATATAACACACCTGACTCTCTCTATAAAAGCAGCATTTCATTCATCAACATTTTCCCATTCATTTCATTCATCACAACACTATAATATTTTATTTTAATTAAAAATTTAAGAGATACAAGTAATTAAACTCTATGCTTAAAACTTCATCGAAAAAAATCGTCCGTATCTCTGTAAAATCAAAGAATATTTCATTTATATTAGCTATGCGGACTCCATGAGCTAAATAATTAATGAAATGCAGCAATTCTTATATATATTTTGCTGTTTACCTTTTTCATAAATGAAAATTAGGCTTCGTTGAAGAAATAATCAAATTTGGATGATCATGTAAACTCAAATATATTGCAATTGTGTTGTTTCAGTATGTAAATGCACAGGATTTAAGCAACAATAAAGCGGTTTTTGGACGGATACAATACTCAATATTAATGAAAAAGAACTTTAAAAATCATGATTTTGAGACAAGATGGATGCCATATTTCATTTTGAAATGAGTCACGTGATATTTTCATACAGTGATCAAGTGATGGCTTCATATAGGAGGTGTAATTATTATTTTAATTTTTATTTAAAAAATAACTGAATATCTTTTGCCGAAATTTTTTTATATATTTTATGGGAGAATTTGAATATTACTTAAAATTTTGGAAGCAATTTGTGAATTTTAAATCCGCTTAAAAAATGTTTGAAAAATTAGGACCCATAGGGTACAAAGTATTTCATTTTTTCAACCCGGGTTCAATCAAAAACTAATTGGGTGATATTATTCATTTATATTCCCATAGGTCCCACATACCGTCTGAACAATATAACTTACTAAAATGTCATTTTGATTAAGTCATTTTTTCGGCATTTATCGTGCTAACGGACAGACAAACGGAATGAACAAAGTCATAAACTCTTTTCAACTTTGTTGTAAATTGTTAAAAAATGAAGAATCTAAATAAAGAACTACTCAATATAAAGTTATGAAATGCTTGACGTTTTCTATACTTCTTGGTTTCCTTGCATATTTCATTGCAAGATATAACAAGAACGAGCAATCATACTTAGAGCATTGATTATGAAACACTTTCCAACTTCAATACAATTTTATTTAAACATCTCAAAAATGCAATACATTCCTCGGTAACATTTTAAAACCTATCACAATATTACATTAATTTATTATATTTGAAAACTTAAACCTTCATAGAAAAAATGAACTTCATTCAAATGGCGGCATTGAGATATAAATTGCCTCGTTTAAACATCTCTAAAATGCCATACATTCGTTGGTAATAATTCCAGAATTATCATAATACTACGATAATTTTTTATATTTGAAAACTTCATCGAAAACAACTGAAATTCATTCAAATGAGGTCATAGAAAAAATAACACGCATGGCTCTCTCTATAAAAGCAGCATTCATTCATTTACAATTTCCCATTCATTTCATTCATCACAATACTATAATAATTAATTTTATTTAAAATTAAGACGATCAAGCTACAAGTATTTAAACTCTATGCTTAAAATTTCATCGAAAAAAATAGTCCTTCTCTTTGTAAAATCAATGAATATTTCATTCATATCAGCTATGCAGACTCCATGAGCTAAATAATTTTGTGTTAAAGAAATACAGCAATTCTAATACAACGCATTCTACATAGTTTGCTGTTTACATTTTACATAAGTGAAAAATAGGCTTCGTTGTAGAAATAATCAAATTTGGATGATCATTTAAACTCAAATATATTGTAATTGGGTTGTTTCAGTATGTAGATGCACAGAATTTAAGCAAAAATAAAGTGGTTTTAGGACGGATACAACACTCAATATGAATTAAAAAGAACTATTAAAATCACGATTTTGAGGCAAGATAGATGCCATATTTCATTTTGAAGTAGATCAAGTGATTTTTTCATATCATGGTCACGAGATCGCTTTATATAAGAGGTGTAATTATTATTTTAATTTTTATTTAAAAAACTACTGAATATATTTCGCTGAATTTTTTTGGTATATTTTATGGAAAAAATTGAATATTATCTAAAATTTTCGAAGCAATTTGTGAATTTTAAATCCGCATAAAAATGTTTGAAAAATTAGGTCCAATAGGGTTCAATGCATTTCATTTCTTTAACCCGTGTTCAATCCAAAACTAATTGGGTGATCTTATTCATTTATATTCCCGTAGGTCCTACGGACAGTCTGACCAACATACTAAAATTTCATTTTGATTAAGTCATTTTTACGGCAGTTATCGTGCTAACGGACAGACAGACAGTATGAACAAAGTCATAAACACTTTTCAACTTTGCTGTAAAGTGTTAACAAAATAAACAATATACAGTACGCGCATAATGCAGCAGACAAGTACATGGATAAATATTAGAAAAATGTGATAATAAAAATAATCAATTTACGTAATCGTGAAATATTAACATCAGCATAGAAGCAAAACCACGGCCATAATGCCGCTTGAAATATTATATATGTCAGACCATCAGCTCCTGCAAGATTGATGATAAATCAGTCAGGTAATGGAGCGAAACAATAGAACATGTTTACATCACGGGGATATTCTCAGAAATCCTTAGCTGGCTGCGTGAGAGCATTATCTTGAAAGAAAATGGCTGGAAAGTGATGGAAAGTAAAACATTTTTTGAGCTAGTTTTACTACTTGTAAGGTAAGTGACCCAAATATGGGCACCCCTAAGCATTTTAATTATTATAATGTTTTTTTTAGCATATAAAAATTTGAAAACTGGAGGATGTATTCTCCTTGAAGGGGGTAGCAGGGAAAAAATTATAATTGAGTTAAAAACATCAGATAGGTGCAAATAATTGACAGTGTCCATGTTGGGAACCTATCCCCATATTTAGAACCTTTGCACCTAATATGGGCAACCTCAAAATCTTTTCTAAAAAAACCTTAAATCAAAGTAAAACTTTAATCAGAGTCGGCACCAGATGGACATACAAAAATATAAAATTTGTCCTTACTTGTAAAGCCACAACATTCTTCATGTACCCAAACACGGTACGTATTACACTGTATCATGTCTAATTGTTTTTCTTGACGACACAGTACACAATAGCAGGACTCTTTTGAGCTGAATACACCACTGCAGGACGGCTGAGCTGCAACAGTTGATATCACATTTGTCTTGGGTTTAGGCTTGGGTGCTGGTTTCGGCTTAGCTGCTCGTTTGGATTTACCAGCTGCTTTATGCTTGGGTATCCTTTTTTCTGAAAAAATCGATTTCACCAGTCTTACACCTCGATAATTTAAAGTCCTGTTTCTGTTGGTCTTTTTAAAATATCGGAGATAGATTATTGATGAATATCTGTTTATTTTTTAAAGCAGTGCCCATATAAGGTGTAGTGCCCATATTTGGGTCACTTACCTTAGTACTCATCGCATTTCGATAGAGGAGGAATTAATATAGGAAATAATTTATTTATGACAGCTATTTTCATGGTCATTTATGAACATAGTTGTTTGTTTAATGGTCAGAAGAATATAATGAATTGCAATCAAAATTTATAATAAAACAACTTTTCAACTACAATATAAAACTTCCCTTACGTCCATATATCTTATTCAAGATTAATTCGGAGATAAAGTCCCTCTTTTATATTTACTTTCCATTTTGAATGTTGTGTAATCATTCTATGAGAAATATGCACAAAAGGTTTCTTTTCAAAAATTGAATCGCGAAAAGATTCTAAAAATTATATTACGAGGTTACGAACAAGCTTGAAATTCACATTGTCGCTTTTTATTCTAAAGGAGGAAACAACTAGTTATCGAATTTAAAATGCTCTTGAAAATGTTCTTGAATGCATATACACGAAAAACATCTGCACCGTTATAAAAATGAAATAATCCCGATATGCGGATATTCTCATATGGGAATGTTTTGCCAGATAATAGCAAAAAGAGTTAAGAAATGGCGGTTCATATTGTCCTTATATTGAATCAATATCGAAATATAATAAACTACTATGGAATCGAGCCTCATGTGTAAAAATATAAAACATTTTTTTTTCTGTTAACAATTCTTTCTGATAAAGCGCAGGATCAATTGTAATAATGTAATGCTTTGCAGTATAAATTTAACCACTCCGGATGTACTAAAAAGTGAATCAAAGAATAGATGAACTCTGTAAACTAATTTAAGAAATAATTCAAAACAATTTTTACTTAAGTGTTAAGTTACATTTTCAAACATTGTTATATATTATGTAGAGAGAGCGGCTTTTGTACTACGCATGTACCAGTGTTTTAAAGCACCTTCTTTTCTGGACAGGGAAGCGCGCTCTTATCCCCCCCCCCCCCCTTATAAAATGCTTTGGACAATTTCATTGTAAAAATTTAAATACCTGCATAGGATG
Source organism: Amaurobius ferox (assembly GCA_951213105.1). NCBI lineage: Eukaryota > Metazoa > Arthropoda > Arachnida > Araneae > Amaurobiidae > Amaurobius > Amaurobius ferox. The sequence goes on from OX578137.1 coordinate 84,694,235, forward strand.
ATTTTTAGAAAAGGGAATTGGTTGCAAATATAAGAGAAGGTATTAACAGGGAGGGGTGGCATTTTCAGTTGTTTCTCCGTTCCAAAGTCAACCCACTGGTTTGAGCCCAATTTTTTTTTTTTTATCAAATGGCCAGGCATTTGACTTTCATCATTCCCCTATACATCAGCCATTATGTGAACCATTTAGTCGTCTTAGGACGTTGCCCTTGAGCCCAAATATAAATATATAAAGATCCAAAATTATTATACTAAGATATAAGGGTTTCCAATATGCATTAAAATCTTATTAGAATAAAATATTGAAATTTAAAAACGAATTTATTAGTAGAATTAATTTTATTTATTTAAAATTTAATAGCAAGTTGAAAAATAGCTCGTTATAAAATCTAATACTAACATTTATTAGAATCAATATTTTTAATTAAAGTACACCCTATTTTACCATGTCTGAATATACTTTAAAGATATGTTCTGCTTTGAAGTTTACAGTTAGTATTAAGTGCATAATCCGCTTATAGGAGATGTTTAATTATATTAGTAACTTCCTTTATAATAATAAATGAGTAAAGTGCAGATGTCAATTGATGGTATTAAGATTTTATATTTATAAAAGAATAATCTGTCAGCACTTCATTCATAATTTAAATAAATATGAAGCTTATTGAAACGATGCTACTTTGAATCAAAATAAATTTATTTACATTGATCGTATGATAAAGTTTTAAATGCATATCTAAATATCTTGTATAGTACATTTCGTACTTGTTTGACATTTTATTAAATTTATGCTATTGTCACGGTATGGCAAAGAGCCGTACATAAGGCGAACGTGCGATGTTGTAGAGTATCCAATACAGCGGCAAGGATGAAATATAGATTTATTTACAAGAACATATTAACTATATTTAGAGGAACATTATGTAGTTTATATACAGGAACATTATTAAAATAGAACTACATCATAACGTGCATGCAGGTAGCACCCGAAATACGAATGCACAAGTGATACTGATAAAGTTCTGAGGGTCCCTTATAAGAGCCAGGGTAGGAGTGCTGCGCATCCGGCATATGCAAATTTGTGGAGAGCAAGAAAGTTTTATGCTAATCGTCTGATCAGCGTCTTTATGCAAATCGCTGGAGAAGCTTCGCCATAGTACAGTCCCTCATCGTACATGAACTGGAACGAACTTGTCTTCCTCATTTGTCTTCCTTAGTCAAAAACGAACTTGTCTTCCTTATTTGGTTATTGTAGAAGTTGAGGTGGTGGGGGAAGATGATTGGTCAAAAACCGGTGTAAATATTTCCCTGGAATCTTCTAGAGCTTTTAGTAGAAATGCGAGTTGCAAACGATCAATGCAAATGTTGCTTTTTCGTCCGCGGATATCCACTGTGTAAAATTTGTCTGTGCGTGCATTCATCATTGAGAAAGATTCATCATATGGGGTATGCAACGGTTGAGGTACGAAGTCGTTTCGTACAGAAACATGAATTGACTTGGGAAGTTCCCTGTGGATAGAAACATCATTTTTTGAATGACGTGAAGAGGAAACTGGTCTTAGTCGTTGCATTTGTCGTCTTAGTTGTAAAATGAATTCATGTGCATGTTTTATAGAAAATCCTTTAGAGATGTGTCAGGTAGGAATTCACACGACAATAGTAAGGATGTGCCGTAGGTTAATTATGCATTGGAAACTTCTAGATCTTCCTTGATTGCGAATAGGATTCCTAAAAGTACACTAGGTTGTACTTCTATCCATTGTGCGTTCTGCTTCTTGACAGCGAATTGCGGATTTGAGTTGATGTTAAAAGCGTTCCAGCATGGAATTTGCGGCAAGACGGTATGCTATTGTTCTGGTTTGTCTGCTTCCTAAAAATCTCATTAAATACTGAAATAGATCGATTTCGAATTACCGCCAATGGTCAGAACTGATGACCTCGGGTACTCCGAAACGAGAAATCCAACCAGAATGAAATTATTCTAATACTGTGGTAGCTGTTTGATCCTCTAATGGAATGACATCTGACCATGGCGTAATTCGGTCGACACCAGTGAGTACATATCGAAAATCATTTCGATACCGGTAAAGATCCAATAATGTTGATGTGAACATATTGAAATCTGCCATTAGGTATACTGAAATTTCCTATAGGTGAGTACGCGTGTTGATGTATTTTTGCTTTTGACTGGTTCGACTACATTCGGTACAGTCCTTCCGGGTGAAGGCCAAATGAATCGCTTTCGATCCATATTAACGGTTCCTCGAACTTCAGGATGAGCGAGGTCGTGGATGTTGTAAAATATTTGCTTTCGAAAAGTCAGCGGTATGTACGGTCAAATTTTGTCTGTTGAGGTGTCACATTTAAGTATGGCACCTGATGGATCAATAGCAATACCATTTAGTTGTAACGAAAGATAAGATTTTTGAGATCGTTTAGTTCATCATCAGTTTGTGGTTTTGCAATTGCTTCGTAATCCAGCGCATTTTGTATATGGATATCTTCTATGCGAGAAAGTGCATCAGCTACTGTATTTGTTCAACCGGAAATGTATTGGATATTAGTCATAAATTGACTGATATATTCCAGGCGTCTTAATTGACGTGGAATCATCTTTTCGGTGGGATTTGTCAAATGTAAGAGGATTGTGGTGTATGGATTAAATAAAGTCTCTTCCTTCTAGCATATGCCGAAAATACTGCGAGTTCAGTCATAAACACTGTACTTCCGTTCTGCGGCATTTAGTTTGCGTGAAAAAAATGCTAATGGACATAGTTCTCCGTTTTGCTTCTGTTGCAATGCCGATCCAATCGCTACTAAATATGCGTCTACCGATAATGAAAATTCACCATTTGTTGTAGGATAAGTGAAGCACTTAAAAGTAAGTTTTCATATGTTTGAAAAGCAGTTTGTGTACTTTTTGTCTACTGTACTTGCGAACTGTCGTGTTTTTGTTCCCAGGTATTAAATCGTACAGAACTGCTTGGGTTCCTGCAGCTTGCGGTAGAAACCTACGATAAAAATTTAAAATCGCTAAAAATATTCTTAAATCCTGTACAGATTTCGGTACGAGAACATTTTGTATGGTAGATACTCTGTCTGGTAAAGGGGAAGTGTCTTTTGCCTTAACCACGCATCCTAGGAATGTTACTTGAGATTGGCCCAAAAAGCATTTGGATGCATTTATAACTACTCCGTATTGCGAAAAACTTTCAAATACTGTGCGTAAGTGCTTTTGGTGTTTGGCTTCGTATTGTAAAGCGATTAAGAAATCGTCGATATATACAAAACAGAAATATGAAACACGTAAGACTTCGTGCATGAATCTCTGAAAGTTTTGAGCTACATTGCATAACTCGAATGACATGAACAAAAATTCAAATAGTCCAAACGGAGTTATCACCGATTGTTTTCGAGACATATTCATGTTCAGAGGAATCGGGTAGTATACTCGTACAACTCGTACAAAATTGAGCTGAAAAAAAATATTTTTATTTTCAAGGTTCTGTGCAAAATCGTGGATGCGAGTTATTGGATACCAATCTGGAATTGTTACGGAATTTAGTTTTTTGTAGTCTCCACATACTCGAAATCCACCGTATTTTTTTGTTACGACGTGTACGGAACTTGCCCGGCTTTTTAATCGTCTACCGATGCGTTATCGCTGTAGAAATTCGAATTCTTTATTGACTGCTTTTGTTTGTCGGGAGCTAAACGTCTTACTTTTACGAGAACTGGAGATCCTTGAGTTTGAATACCGTGAGTTGTATTATGCGTTACAATTTGCAGGGAATTGGTTTGCGGTATGCTTGGAAATTCTCGCAGCACACGAGCATGTAGTGAATCGTAACTCACTGTTGTCAGTTCAAGTGTGGGTATCTGCGTCGTACTTCCTTTGATACTGATTTTTGTACAGCTGTCGATTAGTCTTTGATTTTTCGTGTCGACTAGTAATTCTAAATTTCTAATTTTTATAGGAAGTCTGCACCTAATATTGCGCGAGAAACATCGGCAATTACGAAATTCCAAGTGAATTTTCGATAAATTCCAAAGTTTAAAATCATTTGTTTTGTTCCAAATGTTTTTATGCTGGTTCCGTTTGCTGCATATAACTGTAATTCCTTTTTTTGTCGTGGCAGTATGCCTATTACTTGGAGGAACTGATATCATAGCGCGGCTAGAAACTTTATATGAGATAACGTGTCATATAGGAATAAGAGACTGTTTTCAAGGCTTTTATGCATCGTCGCTGAAATGATAGTCGCCTAGTTTCCCATTAAAAACTTGCACGGTTTTACACATTTACGAACTTGTTCTTGATATTTTGCGTGATAACAACAAATATCGTTTCTTCTGGATTGCAAGCAATATTTTGTTTGCGGTTGATATCTTTATTTTGATCGAGTTCGTTGTTTGGATTGCTCAATAGTTTGAAGTCTTTTTTAAAGTTGCTCAATGGTTTCATCAGGTTTGCAACTTGAGCTTCTAAGAGCGAAATATGACTATTCTCTTTTACTACTGATATTGAAAGTGAAGTTGAAACATTGCAGATTTTGTACACCATTTCTGAAATTTTTTTCAGTGGTTCTAAACTAATTGATCAAATTTGTTGTATATGTACAGGTAATTGTTGAAAGAACAACGTGCGAAATACGTCTTAGTGATTGCTTGTTCACTCAAGATCTTGCATTTTACGAAGTAAATGACTTGGTTTCCTCTCTCCTAACTACAAATATTGCAAAAGGGTGCGAAGTTTTGTGACTTCAGAAGCTGCAAAGGGCGAAATTATCCTTTTTTTTCAATACTGAATACGGTTCATTTTCTGGCGATTTTTCGAATCAGATCAGTGACATGAGTCAAGATATCACAATATAGTGATACAATTACGGAATGAAATTTTGTTTTTTCATTTGTTTTCCAGAACGAAGGTGCTTTGAAAGTAACTTTTGAGAGTTCAACAGTACTAGAATCTTCATTTGAAGCTGAATCATTTATTTTGTCGTTGGCTAAGGTCAAAATAGCTCCGGTGGTCTTAGTTGCAGTCTTAATTACATCAGGAACTACGCATTACGTACCTTTTCAAAGTTCACATAAATTGAAACAGATACTCTCATAATTTGAAGCATCATGTCATCGGTGAATTGGAGTTTCGACGTCTCAAGAAAAAGTTGTATTAATCACCTTTCAGGAAAGTTGCAGTCATCATATCTCAGGGTCACCACTCTATGACGAAGGGCCATACATAAGGCGAAGGTGCAATGTTGAAGAGTACCCATTACAGCGTCAAGCATAAAATATAGTTTTATTCCCAAGAGCATAATAACTATATTTCAGGAACATTACGTAGTTTATATACAGGGACATTATTAAAATAGTGCTACATCATTACGAGCATGCAGGTAGCATCCTAAATACGTATGTAAGAGTGATGCTGATAAAGTTCTGGGACTCGCTTATATGAGCCAGGGTAGAAGTGCTGCGTATGTGGCATATACATATCTAGAGTCTCTATGGAGAGCAAGAACGTTTTATGATAATCTCTTGATCAGCGTCTTTATGCAAATCGCTAGAGGAGCTTCGCCATAACGGAATTGAGTTGTTTGAGCATACATTAGGAATATATGCATTTCTTTATGATAAGTGGGGATCTCGAATGATGCCATGATAGTGTGAAACTCAGGTAAGAATTCTGTAATAGTTTAAATGTTGATTTGGAAAGGTAACTGCAGACTTTGAAAGCATTTCGTTTGTATAAAATAATTAGTGTTTTTTGGTATTTTATTAAATTAATGCAATAGTCATGGCCTTATATTACTTTGTTTGGGCGCATCAATAAGATTATATGTGTAGCATCATCAATCCATGCGTATATTCAACTTGGGTGATGGCATGATAGTGTGGAACTCAGATCAGAAATCCATAATAGTTTAAATGATGTTGGCTTGGAAAGGTAATTACAGACATCAAACCAATTTTCTTATGTACGAATGCATTGATGTATTTTGGAATTTTATTAAATTACATCAATAGTTACGGCATTATATTGCGTTGTTTGAATGCATCAGTAATATATGCGTATCTAAATGAAAAGTGAGAATCTGGAGAGGTAACGTGATAGTGTAAATCTCAGATAATAAATCCGTAATAGTTTAAAAGAAGGTAACTTGTAAAGGTAATTAAAGACATTAATCATGTTTTTGTATGTATAATTGCATTAAAGTTTTTTGACATTTTATTAATTTAATGTAATGATCAAGGCATTTTATTGCGCTGTTTTAGTGCATCATTAATATATGGATATCTTCATGATAAGTAGTAATCTCGAGTAATGCCATGATAGTGCGAAACTCAGATAATAATTCCGTATAAGTTTAAATGAAGTTGACTTTGAAAGGTAATTACAGATTCTAAACCAATTATCGTATGTGTGAATACATTAATGTTTTTTAATATTTTATTAAATGAATGCAATAACCACAGCATTATATTGCGTTGCTTGAGTGCATAAGTGTGAACCTCGAGTGATGTCATAATAATGTGAAACTGGGAAAATAAATTCATAATATGTTAAATAATTATGACTTGGAAAGGTAATTACAAACTCTAAACCAAGTTCCGTATAAGTGCATAAATGTTTATTGATATTTTATTAAATTAATGAAATAGTCATTGCATTATATTGTGTTGTATGAGCGTATCATTAATATATGCATATCTTCGTGCAAAGTGAAAATCTCGAGTGATCGTGTGAAACTCGGATAATAAACTCGTAGTAGTTTAAATGAAGTTAATCTGGAAAGGTAATTTCAGACTTTAAACCAATTTTCGTTTAATAAAAGCATTAATAGTTTTGACATTTTAATGAATTAATGAAATAGTAACGACATTATATTGTGGTGTTTGAGTGCTCTTACTTTTAAATCTAACAGTAATTAGAATCTAGAAATGTCATGAAAATATTAATATTTTATACATACAATAAAATGCAAATTTTCTGAAAAAACGTAGATTCAGCCATATACCTAGTACTTAATCCCAAATTTATAGCAATTAAACTCTGCCCTAGAATTGAATTAAACGTTTTTAAAGTAAAATGTAAAGTATTTCCAACAAGTATAATTTGTTGTACAAGTATTTTTCAAGTTGGTTCTAGGTCTTATATTCGATCATAGATCTATAGAATGAATTTCAGAAATTCAGTTTAAAAATAATTTTAGTTTTTACCAGCTATATATTTACGTAAAAAATACTGAAGAATCCCTCCATTAAATTCTAAAAGTTATTCAAATCTGGAACTTTCCAAAAAATGTTAACATTTAAAAATATTTTACCAAGACTCACATTTTCTAAAGGCATCTACAGTCTATTCCAGCTCTATAGATATCCGAAAAAATGTTCACAGGTTCAAAAACGAAAATTTGTTTTAAAGTTACTGATGCATTTGGTCCCGAACAAACAACACCCACAGCATGAAAAATACACGAGTGAATGATTTTTCAAAGTCATCAAAAGGGATCGGAGAACTTATTTTGTACAAAACAATGTTGTTGAGCCGAAAAAACAAGAGTTTAGAAACATTTGGACTCAATTCCTCAATACATAAATGTTATATATATTTATATTTATAGAAAACGGCTCACAAGGAGAAGATATATATTTTGAGTTATATATATATATATATATATATATATATATATATATATATATATATATATATATATATATATATATATATACATATATATATATATATATATTATATCTCCCAAAAAGGACTAGTACCTATATACCCATAAAGATGTTAAAACAGTATTTACGAAGTGACGGCCGGGGGGATTAGCGACCCCCAACTCTCCGGTCACATCTTTATGGGTATATAGGTACTAGTCTGCTTTGGGAGATTATTTGGATATACACTTGTATAAAGCAGCATGGCGCTTTACCGTTGTATATAAAATGTTCTTTTAAATTTTTGGAAGGGAGTTTGGCTTTTTAAGTCATTATTTGTATTTTTATTTGTATATATATATATAAATGTATGTAAGTATATATGTGTATGTATATGTATTAGTCATTTCATCCGCACTTTGCAAGTCCTGAATAGCTAGTGATCACTAAATATGAAACGAAAATTACATATTTATTAACCTTTTAACTGTTCTGCCCGAGGTAATCTCGGGCACAGCACTGGTGTTCCAAAATGTCACGCCCGAGTATTACTCGGGGTAATTTTTTTTTTGATTGCTTCGTGTTGTTATACCCGAATATATCTCGGGAGGAATTTATTTGCGCTCAATGCAATAGATGGCAGCACTATACTGCAAGTTTCAAAGGTTAGAGGTCAAAGTCAAAGTGCGCGGCATTTTTTTGTTGCAAAATGGCATCCCGTAAACGTTATATAGATGATTTGGATTCATCAAGCGAAGACGATTTTGAAGGCATCGATACGAGTGACGGAAGTGAAACTGAGGAAAGTGATATTGAATATAGCAGTGAATCAGAAGATAGCGGAGATGATAATATAGCAAATGCGAGAGACTGGTGTGAAATAACTGCTTCTGGTCAATCAGCGCCTCCTCGGTTCCCTTTTACAGGTACTCCAGGTATAACCTTTTCTGTAAATATAAACTACACTCCTTTAGATATATTTGAAATGTTTCTGGATTCAAATGTAATGGATATAATTGTCAAAGAAACGAACAACTATGCAGAACAAGAAAGAAGAGCAAATCGGGCAAAGATATCAAATTTCTCACGCAGTAAAAAATGGATCCCTACAAATGACAGAGAAATGAAGCTATTCTTTGGGCTAATATTTCTTCAAGGTATTGTCCAGAAACCAAATCAGGCTATGTACTGGTCTCATCGAAGGGTTTTGCACACTCCAGTTTACTCAAAAGTAATGACAGTAAATCGTTTTATTTTGCTTTTTCGATATTTACATTTTTGCAATAATGAAGCTGAAAAAAAAGAAGATTTTTCAAATCCAAAACTTTGGAAGCTGCATAATGTGATAGAAAATTTACGGCAAAAATTTTGTAACTTTTACAAACCGGAAACAGATGTTTCTGTAGATGAAAGCTTGATGCCTTATAAAGGAAGGTTATCTTGGAAACAATATATTCCAAACAAACGCGCACGATTTGGAATCAAATTTTTTATGCTTTGTGAGGCTGAAACAGGGTATATTTGTGACTTCGTTATCTATACAGGAAATAGCACTGTCTTCAATGCATTGTATAAAAATTATGGACTTTCCACAAAAGTCGTCATGCATCTAATGAATCGCTTTCTTGGAAATGGTTATTGTGTGACTGTAGATAACTATTATATGTCACCCGAGCTTGCAGATTTACTTATAGCCCAAAAAACAGATATTTATGGCACAGTAAGGATAAACAGACGAGATTTACCTACAGAAATCGCTAAAAGAAAATTACAAAAAGGGCAACTCATAGCTTTTCAAAGAGGTAAGATTTCGGCTATAAGGTGGAAAGATAAGAAGGATGTGTGTTTGATGAGCAGTATTCATGATACTTCCATGATCAGCCTCAAAAATAAAAAAAATGAAGACATACTCAAGCCAAAGATTGTTTCTGATTACAATCTAACTATGGGTGGTGTAGATCGTTGTGATCAAGAAATATCTTTTCATCCGACAATTCGAAAACGCCAGAAAAAATACTATAAAAAGATATTTTTACATTTATTAGACAAAGTGCTCTGGAACTCATTTTTGCTGTATAAAAATGCAGTTGGGAAACGAATTACATTTTTAGAATTTCGTATCCAAGTTGTAGAGGAGCTTTTCAATAAATATGATGATGCAGCTTCTGCACAAAAGAATATCGGCAGACCATCTGCAATAGATAACCCTGCCCGTCTTACTGAACGACACTTTATATCCCATATTCCTCCTACTCCTGCGAAGCGTGAACCTACAAGGCAGTGCAAAGTTTGTTGCTCCAAAAAGAATGAAAATGGGAAAAAGATACGGAAGGAAACACGATTCTGGTGTACTGATTGCGGAGTTGGTTTGTGCTTGGAAAAGTGTTTCCAGTTATACCACACAAAACTGAACTACTAATAGGTATTCATTTTTATTTATTTATTTATTTAGAAAATAATTAAATTGATTTTTTTTTTTTAATTTTTAGAAAATAATGCTCCACTGGATGCGAACTTTACCACAGCCACGCTGAGTGGCAGCCGCCACAAAACCTTAAAATTTTTATGTATATAATTAAAAATATTAATTTTTAACTGCTAAGTATATTTTATTTTGTATTAAACATTTGTTTTTTGCAATAAAAAAAGTGAACAATTTAGGTACCCAAATCATCTAAATAACTGAACAGCTAAAGGGTTAAAAGCTTTAAATATCGAATATCAAAACTTTTTCAAATTTAAACATAAAAATGGAATGGCGTATGTTTTTGAGAAGCAAAGTGATGTTTCGTCACCTGTGATTCAAATTTTCAAAATATTCAATTTTTTATACAATTCAGATTCTGGATAAATTGGGACACGGTCCAGAAGTTTCTCAAAAAATTAGAAAACGGGAAAAAATTGGAAATATGTGCGTGTGCACAGGAGAAGGAATTAATCTCCATTACATATTTATCGTCCATTAATGAAGATATGGTATTTTACTGAACCATCTACAGTACTCTTTGAAAAGTAGGAGAATATATCATCACAAATAATTAGACACTGTGGCGTATTCAAAAATAAACTCTTCAATCCTGTCTTATTTAGAAAATAATCTATTAGAATAACATGTATTCACATTACATTACAACTTATATGGTTAAATTTTAATGTCAGTGGTATAAAATTTACATGTGTATTTATCTTATGTCATACCACGACAGAATATTACTCACAGTGTTCTTTTATATTTCAGTAAGGATAAATTTGTGTGTATTATGTACATCGGTAGTTCTGCAAACAAGTGTATATGTTTGAGTATAAACATGTTTATGCAAACATTTATATGACTATATTTATCTTTAGAAATTAGTTTGAATTTCATATGCCATACAAAAATATTTAGCATTTTATTTTTGATAGATTTAAACATATGAGTAGATTTTGAAATATTGTACTGCGGATAGATAAATATATGTATATAACAATATTTATCTTTAAATATTAGTTTGAATTTCATATGCGATATAAAAATGTGTAGCATTTTATTTTTGATAGATTTAAAATTATAATTAGATTTTGATATACTGAAGTGTGGGTACCGACAAGAGAGTTAGTTAACCGTTATAATCGACAACTTACTGTATCTGTGGTATCCTGCATTTTTCAAAAAAAAAGTAAATGTTTATTTAGTACCGTTATGATCTTACAACGTATTTCAAATTCAGTGGCAATGCACAGTCAGGTTGTAAACCCAATGGGTTGGTTCCTCGCTGAATGTGTTTGATTGATAGATAAGCTCAAGTGAAACCACTCAATTATGTTGGAAAATTATTTTGAATTTGTTAATACATTCCTTTATACCGTCACACATAGCTCAAATTTTCGAAAAAGTAAAATTTTTCAGTGAGTGCCACTGTAAAACATTTTGCAACATTTGCTCATTTTTTCAGCTACTTTCTTGAGAATTTCGGCAAACTCATAAGAAAAGCCAAAATTTCATGAAAACGCCAACTTTATGTCTGAAATATTCAGCTAATGCCGAAGATTTCGGCAGACTGAATAATTAAGTCTGCCGAAACGTTATTTTTGTATTTTTATATATTTATTATCATAATTGTAAGGAACCTTACTCCCCATTACGGACAGCAGCTGCTTCTCCTAATATTTTCAGTAATATGCTTTCAAAAGTTTTACAATGTAGAATCTGAGACGGATCGCAGAGACAAAACCCATATTCAATATAGAGTGGAAATGCTCGATAAATAAGCAAAGTGTTTTTGAGTATTCTGTATATTCCTTTGCATCTTCATCCTCAATTCGAATTTTTAGAATTTTGAGTTTTTTACTTAGTCACGAAGTAAGAAAATATCAAATGACATCGAAACCGATATTTTGACTATAGTGGAAGTTCTCAATAAATTTCATTCCTCCACCCCTCACCCACTCACATAGTCAGTCAGTTCAGTACCTATTATATATAAAGTGTAAGATAGCTGATATTAATTAAAAATATCTGAGCTGTCAACAGAACTCTAAAGTAAACATAGGGTAAATAACCTTTCTTTTATAAAATTAGTTTATATTATTCTATCTGGTGTTTGAATTAATTAAGAAACAAAGAAATTATAGTTTCAATATTTAAGTAAATGTATTCAAATTTTTGTATAAGATCCATTAACTCAACACAATAATTAAGCCCGGCATTAACGAGGATTAAATCCGTTCATATTGCAGGCTATATGTATACCCTAGCATAGATTAAAAAATTTCTATCAGTTATGTGAATTTCTATCAGTTATGTGAATTTCTATCAGTTATGTGAATTTCTATCAGTTTGGCAGTTATGTGAATTTCTATCAGTTTGGCAGTTATGTGAATTTCTATCAGTTTGGCAGTTATGTGAATTTCTATCAGTTTGGCAGTTATGTGAATTTCTATCAGTTTGGCCGTTATGTGAATTTCTATCAGTCGTTCACATCAGCTCTCTGGACCGTACAAATCTGGAAACCAAACATTACAAGAAAGTATGTTACAGCGCAGATACATTTTCGGATAACCCTAGCTGTATGTATCCGAGCATTATCTTGAATGAAAACGTGTTATTGTAGATCTGTCATGGAAAGCAGCACACAAGGAAGCACCAGTTTTTGAACGTATAGCTCTGAGGTCAACTGTACCACGTACCACGACTATAGTGGTATTCACCACATTTTAAAATATCATGAATAAACATACGAAAGCAAATAATTTGAGTCAGCGATTTCGATAGTTATTTATGTAAATATATGCATGCTTAAGGGTTAAAAGAATATTTCAAAATAACGTATTGCAGTCAAAATTTACGATTAAACAATTTTTCAATTACAATATAAAATTTCGATTAAGTCCACATATCTCACATAAAACAAATTCAGAGGTAAGGTTCCTGTTTTATATTCAGTATTTATTCTGACATTTGTATAAACATTTTATGAGAAATATGCAGAAAATGCGTTTTCTTTTCAAGAATTGAATTGTGGAAAGATTCGAAAAATTCTATAACGAAATTATGTAACGAGCTCGAAATTCAAACTGGCATTCTTTGTAGTAAAGCAAGAAAAAACCGGCTATCGAATTTAAAATACCCGTGAAAATGTTCTTGAATACAAATATAGGAAATATATATGTGACATAGTTAGGTTATAAAAATGACATAATCCCGATATGTGGATATACTCGTATGGGAATGTTTTGCTAGAAAATATAGCAATGTATATAGTGCTTTTATTGGATCAAAATCAAAAGGGAATAAAATTATGGAATCGAGTCTTGTGTGAAAATAGAAAGAAAAATGATTGGATTGTGTTTTCTAATTCCTTCTGTTAAACCACATGATCATATATAAAAATCTGATGATTTCTAGTATGAATTTGTCACATCGTATTGACTTTACTAGGAAATGAACATAGGGAAGGGTTACCCGGTAAAATAATATACATTTGCTAAAGTTCAGAAGTTTATTTTTTTACCATTAAGATCTGATTTCTCTTGTTTACTCGTATATGTTATATGCTATACAAAGAAATTAACTTTGCACACATGTAACTACAAACGAATCTATAATAATCAAAACAGATGTCTGTCTGTCTGATTGCTGGTAGCGTAACGGAACACCTATCTAAGAAATCCACAGCTATATTATTTAGTATTGAGATACTTCAGGTCAAGTTTGAAAACACCTTGTAGCGATTTTTAAAAAATCCAATTATTTTAATGTCAAATTAATGTATTAAAAATCGAATTAGTTTAAAAAAATCGAATTTAATTAATATTAAGATGTCGTTTTCAGGAATTGCCTCGCAAACCGATTATATAGCGATCTAAAATATAGCAAGATATGTTATATATATGTATAATTATATATATATATATATATATATATATATATATATATATATATATGTATATATGTATATATATATATAAATATCGGCTTTTACCTTTTTAACACTTTACAACAAAGTTGAAAAGTGTTTATGACTTTGTTCATTCTGTCTGTCTGTCTGTCTGTCCGTTAGCACGATAACTGCCGTAAAAATGACTTAATCAAAATGAAATTTTAGTATGTTGTTCAGACGGTCTGTAGGACCTATGGGAATATAAATGAATAATATCACACAATTAGTTTTGGATTGAACCCGGGTTGAAAAAATGAAATACATTGAGCCCTATGGGACCTAATTTTTCTAACATTTTTTAAGCGCATTTAAAATTCACAAATTGCTTCGAAAATTTTAGGTAATAGTCAAATTGTTCCATAAAATATATAAAAAAAAATTCAGCTAAATATATCCAGTAGTTTTTTAAATAAAAATTAAAATAATAATTACACATCTTATATCAAACGATCACGTGACCATGATATGAAACGATCACATGACCCACTTCAAAATGATATATGGCATCCATCTTGTTTCAAATTCGTGATTTTTTAAAGTTCTTTTTAATTCATATTGAATGTTGTATCCATCCTAAAACTACTTTATTTCTGCTTAAATTCTGTGCATCTACATACTAAAACAACACAATGACAATATATTTGAGTTTAAATTCTCATTCAAATTTGATTATTTCTACAATTAAGCCTATTTTTCACCTATGTAAAATGTAAACAGCAAAATATGTAGAATGAGTTGTATTAGAATTGCTGTATTTCTTTAACACAAAATAATTCAGTCCATGGAGTCTGCATGGCTGATATGAATGAAATATTAATTGATTTTATAAACAGAAGGACGATTTTTTTCGATGAAGTTTTAAGCATAAAGTTTATGAATTGTAGCTCCATGGTCTTAATTTTTAAATAAAATAAATTATTATAGTATTGTGGCGAATGAAATGGAGAAAGTTATGAATGAAATACTGCTTTTATAGAGAGATCCAGGCGTGTTATTTTTTCTATGACGTCATTTGAATTAATTTCAGTTGTTTTCAATGAAGTTTTCAAATATAATAAATTATCGTAGTATTATGATAGATTTAAAAATATTACCGTGGAATGTATTGCATTTTAGAGATATTTAAACCACGCAATTTATATTTCAATGCCGTCATTTGAATGAAGTTCATTTTTTTCAATGAAGGTTTAAGTTTTCAAATATAATAAATCAATGTAGTATTGTGATAAGTTTTAAAATATTACCGAGGAATGTATTGCATTTTCGACTTTTTTAAATAAAATTGCATTGAAGTTGGAAAGTGTTTCATAATCAATGCTTTAAGCATGATTGATCTTTCTTGTTAATATATGTAGTATAGCAGGAAGGCAGTATTTGAGTGTGTAATATTGGCAAATACTATTTGTACTCTTTTTTACTGGTATTGATCTGTTTTTACTGTAGACTTCTATTATAGACGAATATAATCGTATGAATTATGTTTTCTGGATGTCTCAATGTTGTAATAAATTTGAAAAAATATTATATAAAAAATTAAAAATTATAAAATCATTATATATAAAAAATATAAAATTATAATTGTCACATCGGATTCTGTGGTGGATACTGTGCATGGTAATCAGCGTATTATGATTTGAGATGGTATATAGAGTATATATAGTTAATTTAAAGTGCTCATGTAGGATTGATCATAATCATTGTTCATCTGCTTTCAAGTAAAATCATCTGAAGAAGAGATACTCCTCAAAATGAGTAAAACTTTTGATTAACATGTTTATATACATTACTGATCTTAGCGACTGGCAAACGTATTCATTGTGAGATTGATTTATTAATATCTATCGAATATATGCCTGGTGGTATAATATAAGGGTATTTATATTACCGATAACCAGCTACCCTAATCGTGCTTTGACTGTTCTTGATTCCTGAAATTGATGGCTTCTATTAAGCAATTTTTCAAACCTGTGATTATTCATTCTAATCCGAGTGTGACAACTAAAAACCTTATTGATGTTAATAATATAGTACAATCATCGAACGCGATCCCTCATGGATCTAGATTTTTTGATGGAATATATAAACGTTTTTACAATTTAAAGGACTTTAAATTTAGTAGATGTTCATCGAGTAAATGCAAATTATGCCCCTGTGCCAACCCTTTACAAATTGGACCCAAATCTACAAGTCAATTTTCATTCTGCAAGACATTCAATGTAATATATTGTATAAGGTGCTCCTCATGTAATATCTTATATATAGGACAAACCAAGAATCCTTTGCATTTGCGTATTAATTTACATAGAAACCAAATAAAGCAGAGTATGACCTTGGATCGTGCATCTACGAACATCGAATTAAAGCATTACCATGTACATGAGTTTTCTAATTGTGAAATCACAATTTTGGATATTGTACCTCACCTACTGGAACGTCTGTGGTGGGAATACACGCACATTATGCAATACGGTTCTGCATTCCCATTTGGCCTAAACACTGCAATTTTCAATGAAAATTATAATCTGGATCATTGTAAAAATGTAGAATCATTCCCGGTCTCTAGTTTATTAGGTTTGCAAAAAACCTCTAGATGGAAGCGTGGCAAGCATAATAGATATATTGACTATCAAGACACTCACGCAAAAATAAAACATTTAATGGACTCGTTTAGCAATAATACTCAAGTCAAAAATAATTGGATAAAAAATATTGTATTTGGGATCAGACGGAAATTCTTACGTAGAATATGGGAATACATCATTGATCATCTGGCATCTATAGATCAAAAATACATACAAAATCATTATTTTGCCGTTTTACTTGATTTTATGAAGTTGAAGGCACAGAAATCTGATATCATTTTAAAGAGTCACCCCTATAAAGAAAACCATAATGAATAATTTCGTTACCACTTTTAAAAATAAGACATTTGACAAAATACCATTCAAACTATTGTTTGATCAATTGAATGAGATGATTCCTATAGCTAACATCAAAGTTAAACTTACATACCGTTATGTACGTCCTAACGGACGAAGGTTATACAATTATAACCATTTAAGTAAAAATATATCTCTGATGAATAGTAAGGTATGTAATTGCCATCTTAGTAACTTACGAGATAAGCACCATAAACATATAATTACTGGTAATCTTCAAGTGATTGATGATTTGCCTTTAAGATAACTTTTTAAAAAGGGTACGAAATTCCGCAGACAGGAATTTGACCACGTGAAAGAAGAGTTTAATCTAGATCTGGAAGCTTTCATATACAAATTAGCTATCAAATATGGCTTATCCATCATAGCATTTGAAGAATGGAAATACAATCTCCTGAACAGTTTTGCCAACCAATATCATAGCAAACTCAAAAATCAGCCAAAATCATTCATTCCCACTTCTATCAGGGAAATACAAGAACGTTTTGTGATCACATATACAGACAAAGTGGTATCTAATTACGCATTTACCTGCAAACCTTTTTACATAGAAGTCTTACAGAAATCTTACATGGAATCCACTATGTACAAAGCTTTACCTTATAATTTAACTATTATGTCAAATAAGATCAGGGCTTTGTACAAGCGAATCGGTATCAATTTAAAAAATGTATCCTTTCCTTATTTAGTACTCATTCCGAAGTTGCATAAAACACCAGCAAAATTCCGTACGGTTACTGTTGGATGTAATAAATATATTACGTTAGCTAACAAAAAACTCATGAAAATTCTTCAACCTGCATATAAGGCTTTATTGGTACAAAATCCAATAATCATAAAAAACAGCTATGAAGTCATAAAGCGATTGAAATATTGCAATAAAGTAATACAGTTTACCAGCTATGACTTCCGTGACCTTTTCAACAACATTGATCTTAATAAATTACATGCGATACTTTTACTGGTGCATACAGAATACAACCTTAAAAAAGTTATCACTTTGCGTAGGTATATGGAACTAATTCAGCTGGTATTGTTTGAAAACATACTATGTAACGGAGAAGTATTTTATCAGCAAATTAAAGGAATTCCCATGGGCGGGGGCTGTTCTTCAGTCCTTGCTGACATATATTTAACATACTTTGAAAGAAATAATCAGGTATTATACGAGATGCCATATTACAGATATGTGGACGATGTGATTTTAGGACATTACTCAAGTACTCCTGAACTTGAATTTGACTTTTATCCTCCGGAATTGGAACTTGTTAAGAACCCTAATAGCGTCAAAGACGAAGTAAATTTCCTTGACATAACCTTAAGATACAAGCATAAAAATGGAATTCATACAGTAATGTACAATAAACGTAATAATTATGATATGAAGATAAGCCAAATTATTGGATGGAGGTCGAATTTAACTAGGAATATTTTCCGTAACATCATAACAGGACACCTTAGAAGAAATCGCAATAATAATACTTTCAGAAAGGATTGTCTTACTAGTAATAAACACATTTTACAAGAAGCACTTAATAATCATTACCCAAGGAATTTCCTTAAAGATATTTATAATTCTTTCTTTAAAGAAGAGAATTTTCATTCAGTGATGACTTGAATGTATGACATCATATTGGACTTATCAATGTACGCATGCGTATGGGCACATACTTTAAGTGGCGTTGCGGGTGTTCCGTTTTAGTCGGTAGTAATGTTGGCACAATGTTTTATTGTTTTCGTCGTTGCATTTCTGTCTGCGCTTTGGTGCCTTCATTTTTGCACATGCTGCGGGGATCTATCATTGAATTGCATTGGTATCCGTGGGCGTTTTCTAGACGTAAAAGTACTTAAAACGAGAATGAGAGGTCGCTATCCCTCTCAGCCATTTATATGCAATTCATCCGGTTTCCCCCTCCCTTTCTGATTCGTTTTTAATGGTTATATATATATATATATATATATATATATATATCACTTCACTCAATAAGTCTCCGGTCTGACACATATATGGCAACACTGTTGACAGAACCATATGGTTTATGGATAGTACCAACCTTCAACCAACACGTGTCAAAATTTCACGACATTCTGACAATTAGTTTATAGGTTTTAGTGACCCCAGTTTTGTAATTTTCAAAACAATGGATAAAAAAGAATTCCGTGTGTTGATTAAACATTGTTTTACGATGGGGGAAAATACTGTTGAAGCCAAACAGTGGCTTGATAAGCGTTATGGAGACACTGCACCAGGGAAATCAAATATTATCGACTGGTATGCTGAATTTAAACGCAGTCGTACAAACACCGATGATGCTGAACGCTCTGGTCACCCAAAATCGGCAGTTGCTCCGGAAAACATAAAAAAGTCCACAAAATAGTTTTGAAAGAACGTAAAGTGAAGTTGCGTGAGATAGCTGACACCTTAAAGATATCAGAAGGTACTGTGTTTACAATTTTACACGAAAATTTGAGCATGCGTAAGTTGCTTTCGAAGTGGGTGCCGCGCTTGGTCACACTGGACCAAAAACAACAACGTGTCGACGATTTAGAGCGCTGTTTGGAGCTGTTCAACCGAGATAAGAAGGATTTTTTGCATCGGTATGTAACAATGGATGAATCATGGATCCATTACTACACACCTGAAACAAAAAGATCGTCAGCTGAGTGGACAGCAGCCGGTGAAAGTCGTCCAAAGCGACCCAAATCCCAAAAGTCAGCTGGCAAGGTTATGTCATCCGTATTTTCGGACGCGCATGGTATTTTTTTATAGACTATCTTGAGAAAGGTAAAACTATCCATAGCGAATATTACATGGCATTATTATATCGATTGAGTGTAGAAATCAAGAAAAAACGCCCTCACATGCAAAAGAAAAAAGTGCTGTTCCACCAAGACTATGCCCCGCGTCACAAGTCGATGACACCGATGGTTAAATTATATGAATTACGCTTCGAATTGATTCCTCACCCACCGTACTCTCCAGATCTGGCCCCAGCGACTACTGGCTTTTTGCAGACATCAAAAAGATGCTCCAGGGAAAGAAATTTGGCTCAAATGAAGAAGTGATTGCCAAAACTGAGACCTATTTTGAGAGCAAAGACAAATCGTTCTACAGAAAAGGAATCGAAAAGTTAGAGGAGCATTGGAATGAATGTATCACTCTTGAAGGAGAGTATGTTGATGAATAAAGTCGAATTTCTAAAACCGGAGACTTATTGAGTGGGATATATATATATATACATATATATATATATATATATATATAATCAGAAACATGCATTTTGTGTTCATTCTGATAAAATACGTTTTATCGAAACGAACAATCCCTTTATTTAGGCCTACTGCTTATCCATGTGTATAGCTTTCATGCTTGGATTTTATTTGATTTTCTATTATCGATTCCAATCCATTGATATTTGTTAATTATATTCAACTTGATGACTAGAAATTTGCATTTTATTTTCAAACTATTATTATTCGTATGGAATATTATACGTATATATATATATATATATATATATATATATATATATATATATATATATCACATACCCTGGTTCATACCCTGATTCCAAAACGGTACGGAGGAAAATAAAGTAAAGAGGATATGAAAGGAAATATCTAACAAAAATAAACCATTGCTACCATATAAAGCAAATTGATCTTAATTTTAAATTATTAATAATACACATGAATTTATCAACATTCAAGTGCGATATATACAAATCAAGTTCAAACATCAAAGATTTTCAAAATCTGGAGGCTCAAAATATTAAAATGACAACAAATAAAAATAAAAGAAAATATGCAATCCAAAATATGAAATTGGGTAGAACTTCTGTAGATCCAGCTTTTCAAGGATCTTTGCATCCACAGAGGTTCCAAATTGTTTCGCTCAACGATACAGCCACACGGCCGAAACATCGTATATATATATAATAATAATAATAATAATTTGAAAATCCAATGAAAGAATATAGAGAAATTGTAACTCAAAAACAGTAACATTAAAAATGGTTAACTAATAAAAAGAAGTATTGAATAGAGAATCATCAATCAAATGGAAAATAAAATGCAAATTTCTAGTCATTAAGCTGAAGATAATTAACAAATATAAATGAAAATAATCGTAATAGAAAATGAAATAAAATCCAAGCAATAAAGCTATACACGTGGATAAGCAATAGGTCTAAATAAATGAATTGTTCGTTTCGATAAAACTCTTCTTCAAGTCCACGTATTTTATCAAGACGAAAATAAAATACATATTTCTGATATCAGTGATAGATTATATCTATAAACACTGATAACTTGGACTACATGCATAAAGATTACAACTTATATTTGACAGAAACATGACGTAATCAAGATCAAAGTATAAATGTCCATGATTTGACTATATACAAGAAATCAAATGAATCAGTGGGCTTTCGACTTTATAATAAATGTAATGACTTCACATTTAAAATAAATTGCATAATACTTTGGAATACATGTTTACATCGTAAAGTATTCCGCAATATTGCATTGAACTACTTCACACGTAGCAAAAGATTAATTAATTGTAAAATAGATCGATATTATTGCGAGCATAGTTTCCTGAATGAGACTATTGCAAAGGGATTTCCAAGGCGTTTTCTGCACGACGTCATATGCAAGGTTTACTATATAACCGTAACGAAGAGTTTTAATTTGCATTTGAATAGAAGCAGTACATGGGACGTTTGAACAGACGGATGTGCAGAGGTGTTATGGATTTATTTAGAATGGGGTGGTTTGGTGTTTTAAACGTAAAATTTGTAATGAGTGGTGATATTTGTACGTAGGTTATAGAATGTGTACAGGGTTGGTTTGTAGTGTTTTTAGTTTGGTGTTTGATATTATGTTATTTGGATGAATATTATGGTTGTGATGATATTTTGGATATTTTTGGATATTTAAATTACAGTAACAGTTTAATTATTCATTTTATTTCCATTAAATTTCATTTCTTTTGTGTTTTAAGTATTGAGTACTTTGTTTTTGGCAGTGTATAGGCTTCCGGGAGTGTCCTTATGACATACAGCTGGCTTACCGGGAAGTGGGAGTCACAATCCCTCCCGGCTTATATTATACATGGGATGGATCATTAATAGAAAATATTCATAGCCTTTTTGATATTACATTTGTATTTCAGGCCATGTTTCTTTCACTTTTACTATACAGAACCTTTTCTATTAATGATCCATCTCAGATATACATAATAGAAGTAAAATAAAAATTCTTCAATATATATATATATATATATATATCACTGCGAGTAAATTATTACTAAATTCTTTAAATCCAATAAATAGTAGTTTAAGTCAGTCTAGCAATAATTACCATATTCTAAATAACAATAAAAATTAAAGAATAAATTATCATCACTTAGGAAACTAATAGGATTTCAAACTTTTGATTTTAAAGATCTTTTTAGTAATATAAAGATCTCAGACCTGTATGATGTAGTTTTAGCTCTATATAATGCTTATATTACTAATCTATTTACTCAAACCAATTTTATAAATTTTCCTAAATTTCTCCACATTGTCATTTTCAATAATCATATTTTTCTAGGAACTACATTATACTTACAAGTCTCAGCAGTTCCACAGGATGACTGCAGTAGCAGTATGTTAGCTAATTTATACATTTATCATTTTGAACAGTCTTTTACTTCAATAGATTATACATTATACAGATATGTTGATGATCTGATTTGCTTAGTATATACTGAAAATTATGTTATAGATATAGATTTCTATCCAGACAATTTTGAATTAATTCCTATTGAAGCTACTATTAGTAGTAATATTAATTTTTTGGATTTAAATCCTATTATTGAACCTGCTAATAGAATTGTTACTAATTTATATGATAAAAATACTATTTTAATTTTAACATTAATAAAATCTTACCATTTAATTCCTGCAACTCGATTCTATTGTTTAGAAATATTATACTTAATCAGCTTTTTAGAATTTATAGATTATCTGATAAAAAATTCCATGCTATACATATAAATAATCTAAAAATTAACAGTAATTTATATAAATAACCCTCTTGTTTTGTAAATGGTATAGTTAAAAAAAATTAGATTAGCTGGATTTAATGAATTCTATTCATAGTTTTTTATATTAGCCTGATATCTCCATTCTCTTGTATTAATAATATTTTTATTTTTACATCCACCTAAACATTAGCCTTTCTATTTTTAGCTCCTCCTTTTAGTAGCTCTGATTGTATATTATCACTTATTCTTGCTTTTTCGCATTACAGTCATTTATTTCTTACAAATGGCAACATTAGATCATTCCTTTTTCCTTTGCGAATGGCAACATTGGTCTCTTCATTCTGGGTTCCTGGGTTTGACAGGTTCGTGCATTTGTAATATTATTTTCCTGGTACTCTTGTTTCCTTTTATTTTTTCTTCTTTATGTATGTCGTCCATGTAGAAATAGTTTATAGATATAATCTATTTCTTCAGAAACACACATTTTTTTGTGTTTGCTCCGACAAAATACTTGGACCCGTGGAAGAGTTTTGGAGAAGTGAACAAATCCATGGTTTATGCGGCCTAGTCCTTTTCCACGTGTATAGTATTAATGCTTGGATTTCATTTGTTTTTCTTTTATCGATTCCATACCATTGATTTTTGATGATTTTCTTTAACTTGATGATTCGAAATTTGTATTTTTTTCCTTTCGATTGAAGATTTGTTGATTTATACTTTAATTTTGTAGGCTTGTTAGAAAGTTAGGTTTTTCGAGTTACAGCTTCTCACTTTTCTTTCATTAGACTCTCATATATATTTTTATATATATATATATATATATATATATATATATATATATATATATATATATATATTAGACAGATATAGTAACCAAATCAAATAACAACGAAATATTAAGGTCCACAAAACAGTTAAACCAAGGCCACAATGCCGAAAAAAGAAATATTCAGCCCTGGCTTAATTTTGAAGATTAATTAGACAAGATTCAGATTGAAGTCTGTGCATCTAGCTCTAATTAACCCAGACATACGCTTGTTTCAGAATTGGCAATAGTAAGTTACTATAAATATCAATACAACAGACTACAAACATTAAAAGAGGAAGAATCGAAACAAAGAAAAGGAAACAGAAATCAAGAATTACATTATCATGAGACAAGAATACCAAACTGCATGTGTAGTGCGAGCAGAGCAGGATTGAAGATGGTGGAAAAGCATCCAGAACAAGTATGACGAATTAGATCAAAGGGGGGGGGGGGAACGGTCGGTCACAGTGACATTCCCTAAAATCCGTCCAGTGAGTTAGAGTACGAGACAGAACAATTTACCATACAAGTAAAGCAGGATGAACAGATAAGTGATTCCTAGAAGATATGAATAAACAAGTATTTCACATTCACCATTATATAAGGGGATCAAATCGTAGTGTAAAATTGGCTAAAGTTACATATTTTTAGCGAAAATAATTTTCAAAATATTAAATATTTATTTATCTTATTTTCTAATTTATTGTTTTCAATTTTTTCTTTTAATTTATTTTTTATTTTAAAATTTTATATAATCATATAATTAAGAAATTATAATTAGTTTTTTATTCTAATTAGCCGTCATAATTGGAATGTCTTGAAGGTTATCGCGTGGTAGTTGATACACAGAATTTATAATTTTTATTACGAAATTAGGAGGATATGCTTTATTGGCTGCAGTATGTAATAATTCTATAGTTAATTTATAATTGACATATAATTATATATAATTGTCATATATATAACATATCCATTACTTCACTACTTCATTCCTTAAATATTTCAGTAGGAAAACTGTAATTGACAACCATTTTGTATATAAAAATATGTAGATATATATATATATATGAAGATGGTAGATATATATAGATTATGTAGACATATAGATATATGTAGATATTGATATTTAGATATATGATGATATGTAGATATTGATATTTAGATATATGATGATATGTAGATATATTTTTATATGCAAAATGGCTGTCAAATACAGTTTGCCTACTGAAATATTTAAGGAATAGAGTTGTGAGATAATGGATATGTTTAGTCAA